>CATIWK010065192.1:0-20307 GCA_949634005.1 Mallotus japonicus
AATTAATTAAACAAAATAAAACATACACCCACACATAATTTCATTATTCCCACTATTGGGGCTATTACAATGATCTACAAAATAAATTAAATACAAACCAAAATAAAATATAAACTAAATAAACAATAAAAATTAAAAAAACCCTAAAAAACTAAATTTAAGTACATAATAAAAATCCATGGCATCCCATGGACCTTTATGGATTCTCCACAGGTTTAATCACTCCAAGTTTAGGGTACTCCCACCATCACACAAACATAAAACATAAAGATTAAAGGGTTAGAATGAATTAAAATAATAAACAAAGAAAATAAAATAAATCAAAATCAAAATAAAAAAAAGGAAATGAATATGAGAATGGATGCAGTATTGATTTGCTCCTCAGAGTGGTGTGTATGTCACCGTTGCTTTTGAAATAAATCTTCACAATTGATTTTTGTATCTTCTTGGCTTGGTGCGCTTCTCTTCAAGTTTTTAGTTTGTCAAAACCCATTTCCGAAAGCCTTTTGTTTGTTCTGTAAAAAACTCCTTCTCGTCCCAGCAGGAACTCTACAAAAAGTCCTCCGAGAATCGAAGGAAAAATTAACGTCTAAAAAAAACAGCAGTCCAAAAGAAAGTCCTCCCTGCTCAGGAGTTAAACTGAGTTTATATAGAAAAACCCTAAACTAAGTCACGTATCCTACTATGACTTCAATGATAAAATTAGACTCAAAATAAAACTCTAGAACAGAGATAAATTCTTTGACAGAGATTTATCTCATCATCTGACCAATCAAAACGTAAAAAAAAAACCGATTTAATTGACTGAAAAAATAAAAAAACAAAGTTAAAACGCAATTAGGACTGCATAATCCCGATCAGGATTATGTATTTCCGATCAAAAATACATAATTCCGATCGGAATTATGCATTTCCGACCGGAAATGTGTAATTCTAGACGGAATTACATATTTCCGATCGGAATTAGATAATTCCAATCGGTTTTTAATTTTTTTTAACTTTTAATTACTAAAAGAAACTTTCACTAAAAGACCTCTGAAGGAAGAAAACTTTCAATTTAGCCCTTGAAAACTCAATTAAATCCTTGAGAAAGAGCATTTTAGCCTTTGAGATCCAAAAATCAAATTCTGAGGATCTATTTATAATGAATTCTCATCATCAGAGTCCTCTGTCCCATCCACACTCCCTTATCCCAGAATTGGGTGTCTACATAAAGCATCAAAATGATAAAGATAGACAGGCACTTATATGAGTGGCATCCTTGAGGACGAAGCCTATAGGATCAGTGGATGTAGGAACCACCTGGACTACCTACTACCACCTCGCCATGGAGGTTAGGTGCCCGAACCACAGGGAGCAATGACAATGCAGTAACCCTGAAGATCATCTGAGCAGCACCTGCAAGAGCATCAGCAACAGCTCCAGCACCACCTGAAGTCTCAAAAGCACTCATGGCACGAGACCTCTTCGGGCGAGGCTGTCAAATACAAGTGGAGAACAGTAAAAAAATAGAACAATTAGAATGAACGCAGGCACAAAGAAGGGAAAGTAAGACGTACTTGATAGGCAAAAGAAGAAGAAACGCCCACGGCTGGAGCACATGGAGCAATCACGAAGTTCCTTGCAACCCGTCTATCAAATGAGGAACGAGACTCTCCAGATATGAAACGCCCTCTGGCTCCAGATACAGCCGGTGGTCAGTCCCAACCAATGCCTCCTCCAGAGTGGGGCCTACCATGTTCCTCCCCTAGAACATGTCAGGAGGAGGAGGATGAGGGATGCCAGGCTAGTGGGTCCTAGTGACCAACTCGCTATGCACTCACCAAGGTACCAAGTGTGATCAACCGGAGTCATAAACAACATTCGCCTGCCGGTAATCTCCCTGGCTCCAGTCATCGCTGCTGAAAAGGCTATGGGATAGTCTTCCCACTACCATCAGAGATGTATCTGCAATCAGAATTAACAGTCATAAACAGAATTTGGGAAGTTCAGAACAAAGAAAAGAGAAAAGAAATAACCAACCTGGTTAAATGTCAGCTAAGCAAGGGCAGTACGGGTGGCCTCCAAAGACCTCGTGGAGCCCTTCCAGGGTTAAGCAGTCCAAATGGGAAGATGAGGGAACCCCTCGCACATCCCAGCAATAGTAGGAGGAGCCAACACATGGAACTCAAAGGCCCAAATCTGCAAAAATGGATATGTCAAGAATGGTACACTTGAAACAAAGGAAAAGAACATCAATACATCAAAAATGACTCACATCGACCACCAGTGGAATGCCACAAATCCGCTAACTACCTCTATAAGCATCATCCAGACGGTGGAGAAGATGGCCATAAGTAGTGGAGTCTCAGTCATAACCTCGCAGGGCATCAATGTCCTGCAGCAGAGGGAGAAACTAAGAGCCATTAGTGTTGTTCACATTCGGAAACACCACCGTGCTCGTCAGATAAAAGATAAAGCACCAAGCACATCTCTCGATGCCAACAACACCACCACCACCAGCACCATCATACACCCGCCAGAACCGATCATAAGAAATCAGGCCACCCCGACCAACTTTGAACTCGAGAGGGTAACCCAGCAGGTTACGGTACAACCTCGCAGGATCTTCTGGAATGTCAAAAGGGATCTACTGACCAGCAAAAATGAATCCCGTAATAGCAGCAAAGTCGAGGGGCATGATCATTATCTCCCCAAGCTGGAAGTGGAAGGTGTGCGTGCAGTCTAACCACCTCTCAATCAAAGCAGTCATAGCAGCTTGTTGACTCCTCAGCGTCTCCGGTCCCTCCAACAGACCACCTAAAATGCCATCGAAGCAGAGACTATGCACCCAGTCTCGTACCTCCGCAGACAGCTTTAAATAGAGCTTTTTAGCTCCAGTGAAGCTACTAGGCAAAACCAAATAAGTCATCGGGATCTAAAAAGGAAGTCAGTAAAATTATGACTTAGAGATCTCTTCCTACTTAAACTAACACTAACTACTATTTACTTATCATTCGCAGGAAAATGGAGTCATAAAATCAAGACTGGAAACATGGCAAACAAGTCCTAGCATATAGTTTAAAGAGGGTAAAACCCTAGCAAGTACATCTCGAAAAGTCATTGAACACACAAGGGAGCTGCTTCTAGCAAGGGAAGTATCATCAACACTAAATTCTTAATAACTTAATCTATTCCTAAGTTCGCAAGAACTAACCTCCTATGTGTTATCATGTAGGAGAGATATAACATCAAAGGAAGAAGGTACTAAAAAAAAAAGGGTTCGGGGTACTAACCTACTGATGATGAAGAACCCAGACATGCTCCCTCAAATTTGAAACAAGTGGAATCTCGTGTACCCTCGTTATACCATGTCTCGTGTGATGAGCCGACACAGGCTTTTGACGTGTCACACCACCTGCAGCCTGACCCGCCTGGCCTCCTAGAGCCTCCAGACCGAGATCCTCTAAGTCAAATGCGAGATTTGGGTCGATATCCTTATCGCCTTCACCTCCATACATAGGTTTTTTAGTAAGAAAGCCTAAAATCCATAGAACCCTAAGGGAGGAGAGAGAATAGAAGAATGAAAGAATGAAGAAAAATAAGGAAAAAAGGGCTTTTATAACCCTTTAGTCCATGGGTCAAGATGTACCCACGCGCGTGGGTTATTGACCCACACTCGTGGGTCATTTGATCCATATGCGTGGGTCATACCCACGACACTGTTTGAGGCCCACCGGAGCCCTCAAAATGCTTATTTTCGCATGTTGGAGCTTCCAGAAGGTCCCAATAGCACAATGAAGGCCCCAGGCTCATCCCGAGACACAACTAGGAGCTGAGAACTCGCAGTAAAGGTTAGAAATGCCCCTGGAAGAGAGTAAAAATTTCACACACATTCATGCATCCCCTCATTCATACATGTATCTACATTCCAAACATCATTTTTCATCATTTTTTAGTGATCTTGGAGGTGTGCTCGCATTGAAGAGGAGGCATGTGACAGGGACGGACCAGTCAGTCTTGACAGTAGCCGTCTCACTTTAATAAATTTTTCAAAGTTTCCCGATTATGATCAGCCACTCCTAGCCGGGATTCTTACTTCTAATCAACCTAATGCTTGACAACCTTATGAAAGGTAGAAAATCCATTAAAGGAGAAGTCGCAGGGAATCAAGACAATCGGGTAACTCGCGATCGCCATGTTAAACTCTAGAAGAGGTTTAAATGCAGAAGGAGGAAGTGGAAAGAAGAAAGAAAAGAAAGAAAAAAAAGAAAGAAGAAAGAAGAAAGACAAAAGCAAGAAAGAAAAAAGGGAAATAAATAATAAAGATCGTACTCAATCTATTCCAATGCTCAAGTCTTGAGAAAGAGTAAGTTTTTGACAGCATTCATGCTGAGTGACAGAAGGTGGGGAATGCCTGAGAAGAGAAAGAAGCATGATCTAGCACTTATCTCCAAAAGGAATAACATGACATCGAGGGACGCCTCACGCATCACTGTTCTCGGTGACCTCATTTGGTGAATCTCCTCCCAGTCATGTGGGACACTTGCTCTCCACTTAGTAATCAAAACATCCTTGGCAAAGAGTTACTGGTCAAACCTCAAAAAAATGGCAAAGATCACATCAAAGTGAGACAGCCGCAGCCAGGATTGACTCGAAGCTCCTGACACGTACTCATCACCAGTAAAGGTAAACCCGAAAGCACAAACAAAATTCTCACGCGTCATAATTTCAAAATCAAAACTGAATCACAGCATTTTGGTTTTACATACATTATGACTTTAAATCACATTGCACTATAGTTTCTCCGAAACCTGACATTTAAGGCCTATATAAGGCTATACACTGTACCCACAAAATTTTACATGCACTTTGGTTTCTCCGAAACCTGACACTTAAGGCCTACATAAGGCTATATAGTGTACCCACAAAATTTTACATGCACTTTGCTTTCTTCAGAACCTGACACTTGAGGCCTACATAAGGCTATACAGTGTACCCATAAAAAATTCTACATGCATCTTGGTTTCTTTGAAACCTAGCGCTTGAAGCCCGTAGGGCTATACAGTGCACCCCGATTTGTGGCTTTGACAAAGGCCACATAGCACCAAAATTAAAGTCTCTTACATCTCTCACAGTTTTTAAACTTTGCTTTCGACGCAACAACAAGGTGGCAGCTTGATCAACGCATTTGGAGTAGGGGGTCATCCCAAAATTAAAGGTTTTTACATCTCATCTCATGGTTTTCAAACTTTGGTTCCAATACATTGACAAGGTGCAGCTTGATCGACGTATGTAAAGTAGGGGGCAACTGTTGATACCCAAATTTTGATGGTCCCCTAAAAATTCGATGATGAAGGATTTTTGTCACTTAGACAGGGGAAAACTTCTTCGAAAGTTTTCTCAAGCGTGCTTAGATCAAGAAGAAACCCAAAAGTAACCAAAATACCCAAAATATACCAAAGCCTAAAAAGGAGCCAACTTGGGCCCAGGAGTGACCAAAAGTAGGGGAAAAGCCCATGGGACGGGTCAACCCACGAGCTTGGGTTGATGACCCACGAGTGTGGGTCATTTAACCTAGTCCATAGGTCAAAATGACCCATTTGCCCCTACGTGGGTCAAGACCCAAGAGCGTGGGTCAAGCCAATCCATATATAAAAAAATGATTTTTCTCCTCACTTGGGGAGGATGAGGCACATTTTACAGAGGCAGACAATTTTAGAGAGAGAAATCTACTGTTCCAGCACCCTCTCTCTCATTTCTCTTCACTCCTAAAGCACTTGGAGCACCCAACTAACCAAAACACTTAATTAAAATCACTTTCTCTCACTAGGTTTAGAACATCTAAACCAAACTAAACCACATCTTTGGCAAAGCACGCATCTAAGGTAATTACCCGGTCCCTCTGAGGATCTCTCAATCATTTTCTAATTAAAATTTGCATTTTTACTATCTTCTTCATCTTATTTCCATCATTTTTATTATTTTTCATCATTTTTGCATTTTTATTCATTTTATTGTAAATATTTATTATTTGTAATAAAGTTGTGATTTTTATGGTGACTTGGAGTTTGTGAATAAGATATGTAAAAGGAGAAGGAAGTTCGGGTTGAATCCGGGAGTGTTTGCATTCATTTTGTATTTTTCCACCATTTTTGCATCTTTTTCTCCATTTATGTAAAAATGGGTATTTTAGCGTAAAGTTAGCATTATTATTATTATTATTGCACCGTTTTATTTTATTTTAATATCTGTAGTATTCTTATTTATTTTTATTGTATTTTTATCAATTTTTGTGGTATTTATGCTTTTAATGGTAAAAAAAAGGCTCTTTTATCATAAATATACATTTTTATGGTGGAAATGATATCTTTACCATTTTAATATTTTCACATCTGTATTTTTATTTTATTTACATGTTTATTTCTATATTTTTATTATTTCTTGGTATTTTTACAATTTTTATTGCATTTATGCCATTTATGGTAAATATGGCATTTTTTATCATAAAATCTCCATTTTTATGGTAAAAATGTCTCCTTTACCATTTTAATATGGGAAAAGGTGCATTCATGCCCCTAATGTTTACCCCGTAGATCGAATAAGCCCTTAATGTATTTTTTTGACAAAAAAAACACAGAATTAAGTATTTTAGAAAATCTAAGCCCCGTATTTTAACACAGCTAATGTCTCTGTTAACTAGAGCTGACGTGGCCATCTTTTATTAAAAAGAAACAAAAAAAAAAGAAAGGAGCTGTTGACTCCCACTCATCACCAAACTTAACTCCATCTCCATCATCATCATCATGTCTCTCTCTCGTGCAAGAGATGAACCAGAGATGATTGTCGCAGCGGGAGCAACAGGGTATCGCAGGTTGGAGAAAATAGATAGAAGCTACTCAATGATAAAAGAAAACTCAACAAATCCACACACTGTCTCCTCCTCCCCATAAAATAAAAAGAAGAGTTGATGGATATCTGATACATAGTTCATCAACTTATGTTGTCCTCTCTTTTCCTTTTAAAGAATTGAAGGAGGTTTGCCAGATTTGTAGAGATCTTCAATCGCATTTCCTCTTCCTTTGCCCTTCTTTTATTACTATTTCTCTTCCGTGATTTGTGCACTTTACCCTCTCACTTTTGTCCTAATATTCACTTCTTCTCTTAGTAAATACCATTTCTTTGTTACATTCATTTTAAGCAGTATACTTGATTGTACTTCACCCACTCGATGATTTTGATAACTTAAGCTTTGATAGATCAAGATGCAATACTACTCTTAATGGAGCTGATTGTATTCTCTTTTTTTTCCATTGGTAAGTGATGAACTGAACATTTCTTTTTTTGTGTCCCTCCCCTCTTTTGTACATGCAGCCATGCTCACATTTTGCCTCATTTGTTTGTTCTTTTGCTGTTTTAAATGCTGATCTTGATGGTGACTTTTTTCATGTAAAGACAAAACTTCTACTTAGGTAAAAGGAAACGATTGGGTGGATCTTAAAATGTAGTATGAAGTCATGGATGATTATTTAATTTTTTTTCATTTTCATCATATTTGTGCGGGTTATTGAGTGATTTAAGCTACTTCCATAGATGGGTTTTCAGAAGGCATACTATTCTGTACAGCGTGCTTCCCTTCCTCATTTTTCAAAACCACCACCAACGGTTTTGTGATACAAAATGCGATGGAAAATTAAAAATTTTATCACGTACCCGAACCTGGATCCATGCAATTCGATTAATTGATTTAGTTAGGGTTTCTAAAACCTTACCACAATCACAAGTAGAGGCTAGATTGCTGAAAGGAAGAGAGGAGGTTCACATCGGTGACACCCTACCTCGAGCTTTTTACTTTCTTTGAACGGATTGAGATGTCTCCAAAAGGATCCATCCTCTACTAGTATCCACATGAACAGCCTTGATTCAAAACAAATCTACGTGTGCTAGCACCTTCTTGATTTTCTCACAAAATCAAGAATGTAAGAACTCTCTGTGTTTTGTTTTCTCTAAGGAAGAGAAGACAAATTTTAGGTAGCGGAATATTGTGTGTGTGAAACCCTAGAAAACATGATATATATATAGACTTCTCATTTAGGGTTTCACTTACCAAAACACCTTTTAATATATACCATTTTTAATTCTGATTTGATTTTAAATACCAAAACAGAAATATATTTTCCTATTTATTTAAGATAACCATTACCTTAAATAAATAAGTAAATATATATATATATATATATATATATATATGTCCACAGAGTTTAAGTGGGCTTAGTAAACCCATATTCGTTTTGAGCTTATTCTAAGTGTGTGACCCTGTAGGTTCACATAACGTTGGCAGTGGGCCTAAAATCTCAATTTAGGCCTACAAGTCATAAGTGGCCTCTAGCAAGACATTATGACTGCCCAAGTTATGTGAAGGCCGATAATCCGACATAACTTTATTACAGTCAACATTGTAGTCCCGTTATCACATGATATCTTAATTGAACATAAGGCATAGTTCATGTCATCCTTATACAGTTCAATAACATTGTAACTTGATTCCAAGTAGACTGAGATTGATAACTCTTTATCAATTCATTTCAGCATGGCCATGCATTTTCTTTTCAGTCTATCTTATCAAGGGGCCCATAGATATCTTACTCATATTAAAAGAGGGATAAATTCCTTCTCAATCACTCACATTCCTCACATAACTCATTTCATATCCAACAATATTCTATTTCATCATCCTGTTAAAGACAATATTAAAATGTATCAAAATATAAAATAGTTATGTAGAAATCCATGGTGATTTCAAGGTCGAAGGACTAAAACAATATTACTGTGATGAGAAATACTTATGACAATTATCTATATAGTATTCTCATAGTGGGTCAATCTAGTACATGTTTTCTCAAACATGTGCCTATGAGTTGACTTAATATCTCATATTCATGATTAGTAAAACATAATCATTAGTCAACACCATTCTAGCCTTCATTCATTAATATTTCTATAATAAATAAATGGCTAGGGATAATCTGAGTAGAACTCATATTTTAATCTAAGGGTTTTACTATCAAGTCACATACATGATGACCTTAGAAAGAATTAACTATTCATTTAGTTATCATAAAAAGAAATGATAATGGAAATGTCTCTTTATTAATAAATGATAAAGTCAATACATAATCATAAATGATTGACCTAATGCATATCACTAACAAACCACTTTTCTAGAAGCTGGTAAAGGAAGTAACCCATCTTGGGCTTGGCTGAGCATTTTAGAGGGCCGGAAGCTGCTTGAAAAGGGTTAGACATTAGTTGTGTAAGACAAGTGTGGCTGCCTACAGAGTTCCCTTTTATTCCAAGGGTGCTATCAGCAAACGTTCCAGTGCCTTTGAAGGTGGAACAACTTCGGCTTCACAAAGATGGTGGGTGGAATGAGAGTTTAGTAAGGCACTTATTCCGCAAAGATGATGCTGACATCATATTAGCAAAGACAGATTAGTGTGGCACTAGACTAAGAATGGAAACTACAGCTTATTTGTTCTTTCGATGCCAAGCTGCTAGAGTCCACATGTGGAAGCTGTTACAGGAAGAGAGGGCGGGGAAATATGGTTGCAACTACTCAACAAAATTGAGGAAGTACCAAAGGGGAAGGAACTAGTTCAAAGGCAGTGTTTATTTTATGGCACTTATGGAAAGCTAGGAACGATGCCATATTTAGAAATATCTGGTTGAGAGGAGAGCAAAAAATGAACAAAGCGTTCAATCACTGTCTAAAATAAATTCAAGCAACCCGTCTTCCTTGAAAATGTCTGTCTTGAAACATACAAGCTACCAAGATCCGAATCAACACCAATCTGAAGTATGGATGCCAACTCCAGAGGGGTTTGTTAAATTTAATTTTGATGCTACGGTCAATAAAGCTAAAAACAGAGGAGCAGTTGAAATCTTTGTAAAAAAAATAGCAGAGAAGTATTGCATCAGACAGCATTAAAGATCCAACATATCACAGACCCATTGGTATTGGAAGCTCTAGCCTTAAAAAGAAGCTGTTCGAATAGCAAAGGCAGGCTCTTATAGGAAAGTTAAGTTTGAAGGGACTGCAAGTTAGTAATTGAAGCTTTGACAAAGGGCACCTCTCCAAGTGTTCATGCGGAGACGATTATTATTGATGTGCGAGAAGCTCTGGTGCAAAATTATTATGTTTTCATTCCATTTTGTTACAAGAAAGTGCAACCGGGCAGCCCATTGGTTGGCTAGAAATGCCCTCAACTAGTGTTTGTTTTGTAATCAAATTAGATGGTCTGCAAGTCTGAGAAGAACTCAACTTTTCACATTAATGAACACCTATTTTATTTTTGGAAGAAAAAAAAACTTCTAAATAAAGAAAATTCAAATCCTACACAATTATCCTTTTCTTTCCTTCTAAATAAAGTAGGAACTAGAATATAGCCAGCTAACCCAGACACTCTAATATTAAAATGGCAATTAGTTGCATTAAATCTAAGAATGACTATCCAGTTTACAAAGACATCCAACGAAATGGCCTAGGTGCGGGAAGAATCAGCAAGTTTCTCTAATTGGTAAGGTAAATTCTAAGAATGAAGACTCCAAAAATTCTGCAACTAGCTATACCCATGAACTTCATCACGGACAGCGCATTAGAGCTTAGCAAACCGAGCAATCTTGGAAAGCGCTGTTCTTAAACTTCGGATACCAGCTCCAGATTTTGAACTTGCCATCATCTGTAGTAAAACCAAATTATTTTGTATTGCTGCACATTAAGAAATTAACAAAGCAAAACAAATTGCTGATCAATTAACTAGTTCCCACATACCACCGGTTGAACTATAGACTTGTTTGCCTTGAGGCTCTGCAAAATTAAATAGATCTTCAAATTACATAGTCTCAACCCTCAAAAAATGATGCTAAATTTTTAATCGGAATTTGATCAAATTTCACCTCTTCAATTTGCATAGCACGGCGTGCCACATCTATTGGGAATACTATATCTGTCTTGGTCAATACAATTTGGTATTTAGTTTGAGATCTGTTAAAAATAGAATATTATTGTAAAAATTAACAATTTGATTATTACATCACAGTTAAATACAGTGTGCAATTTAAATGAAAAAGAGGAAAAGGAGAAGTAGCCCATCGAATTTATATAAATTAGTCTATTTTATCTTCATATTTCAATTGTAGACAATAAATCTCTCCAATATCTGAATTTTGTTTGTTGAGTCTAATCAATATCAGAAATTGGTTAATTTTGCCAGATACAAAGATGATAGGATGACAATTGTAAAAATGAAGCAGCGGCAACAGTAGAAAGATCAGCAAAGTAAAACTGATGTCCATAATGCACAACTGAAGAACAGATCCATATGGCAAAACTGGTGGCAGAAAGTTCCTGTAGTTTGGTAACCAACTACCTTCCAAGCATACTTCACTATAAAACGGCAATGTGCAATAGTAATGAATGCAGCATGCTATGTGATTTATATCCAACTTTGTACAAGAATAATCATCAGTGATAACAAGTGTAAAATTGTACCTTTCCATCAAATTGATGAGCTCGTGATCTCTTGGTTTCATGCCCCATTTGGTGTCAACAAGAAGACATACTTGTTTTAGACCAACTCTTGTGGCAACATACTCCATCACCTTCAAAGTTGAACAAAGTTTTAGCTGAGTTAGCAGAATGTTTATAATGTTCAAACATTCTGAATTGACCAACACAAGCATAAACAACAGAAAGCAACAATATGTCCTAATAAACTTATTCATACAACAGCCACATCAAATTAAGCAACATATAAGATGTGTAAGAGATAAAATCAGAGCATTTTAGTCTAATATATCTAACATTAATACAAGTGGAAAATCAGAACATAACCTCCATCTGCCAACTCACTTGGACACTGTACATACTGCTGTTTGTACGAGGACCAGCAAAATCAAGTTTAAGACTTCAAAGAATTTAAATTATAATCTAAATCTCATTAAAAGCTTTATTAAATTATCAAGTACTCTCTAGCCTTTATAGTCACTATATTCATATTAACTTACATAAAATGAAAACTGGTCCATAAATTTACACTTTACAATGCTAAAATTCAAGGCTACTTTTGCAAGTTTCACCCTAGCTGGAATAGGTGGCTGGACATTTTTAGGATTCAATTCAAGTCTTAAGTTTTAGAAAAATATTAATTTCTTTTAATATTCTATAGGAACCAAATCCTTTGAGGATATAATTATTTCGACAGATCCAATAATTAGGTATAAGACTTGTTTGACCCCCATAATTAGTCCATCTATAATAATGCTTTATTGATTTGTTTATCATTTAGTGCTGTTTTAACAATTATGCTTCTTTGAATTGTATGATGCACTTTAATCCCAGGTTTGATGTCAAAGGAAACCATGGAGTGATGCTTGAAGAGTTCTAGGTATGAAACACTGGACCTCTCTTCCCCTTCATTTTAGGTGAACAAGTTCTGATATCCTGCAGATAATCACAATTCTGCCAGCCCTACTCGGTAAGAAATTGAAGTTTGAATGCTAGAGAGTGAAATTCTTGTACCTTCTAATATTTAGTCGAATTTAAATTTAAAAGTAGAGTTTACTATATATATATATATATATATATGAATCCACCATGCGCGGTTTCAATTCCCGTCAATCGCCCATTGTCCGGCTATAGAATTTTATAATGCCTGTAAGTCACTTGCACCCAGAATCAACCACAATTATACATTTTCTTTCCTTCTTTTTTTAGTTTTTGCTTTTCAAAGATAATACCTATCTCCTATATAAAATTCTAATATAAATATGAGTCTTATATGCTGCCCCTAGTTGGTGATTTAGTATTTTTAAATTTCCATTGCAGAATGATTCATATTTCAACTATAAGCACCATTATTTAATATGAATGTCAAAATACAGAAACAAAATCTCTCCTGCATTATAATAAAAAACAGCATCAATGGTTGCCAATTTGCCAGATTTAATAACTGAAGGAGTCGTTAATTACTGTTTCAGAAAACATCATGTAAAAGATGTTTTGATCGAAGAACAAGGTATGAAAAATGTGCAAGTGCCCTTCTCTCTCTCTCTCTCTATAATAAAGGCAACTTATTCTGTGTGCATACTTACAAGGTCCTCCCAAGCATCTTTAACCTCTTCTTTTGCATAAGCAAATCCATATCCAGGCAAGTCAACTAAACAGAGCTTTGACCCTAGATTGAAGAAGTTAATGGTCTGCATAAGGGGGAAAAAATCACTTTTACCAAACAAAATCCACGTTGAAAATTGTAATAGGTTTCCAGAAGATGACAGCACCTGAGTGAGGCCTGGCTTGTCTGATGTCCGTGCAACACCCCATTGTCTAGTGAGAGCATTAAGTAGTGATGACTTCCCAACATTTGACCTTCCTAACAAGGGCAACATAATCTGGTAAACGTCTCAGATTTCCTAATTCATATAAGAGATTAATTAAACTACATTTTCAGTTTTTTTTTTTTTTTTATTTCTAAAAGAAAGAGGATCTGAAGTAGAACCACATCATATCAAATTAAAAATACTTGAATTCAATAAAGCACCACTACCTTCATCAGTGCATTTTCAAAGAAATTATCAAAGAAATAATTTTTTGGGTTCATTACTTTAGGCCCCTTATGATTTGGCCTAACACTCTAGTCGGTCAATGTGTTTTAATTATTAATTTGAACATCCCTCTCATTTGGTTCCATCTACTAATAGTCCTTCCACTAGGACTGTTAAATGACATAAATGACACATTTGCACTCATTGTGTTATTAAATTTATAATTATTTTCCATTTTATCAACTCTAATAAAAAAAAACGAGAAAGTCTTAAAAATTTCATGACAAAATCTTACCACATCACAAACTATATTTCCTACTAACATTGTCACCTCATATTTTGTACTTTTATCTCTGAACACTTTGTTTAAAATTAAAAACATTAAAAAAAAAAGCAACAAACATGACAAAGAAGAACAAGATTATGCAATTCCACAACTTATCTACCCCATACATAACCAAATGAAAAAAAAAAATCCTCTCTTTTCAAAGTATTCAAAACATGAAATAATAACAGTCAATAAATGCAACATTATTTGATTTTGTTTGCCCTTAGTACCATCATAAAGAAGAAGACATTAGTTGTAGTCTTCCTTCACACAGTGGAGATATAGTTATTTCATTAATAAAAAAATTCAAAAGCAAAATTAATTTCTAATAGTGAAAGATTTTTTAATCAAAAATTCAATTATCCGAGTATGTCACCACCACATCTTAATAAAGAAAATACTGTATCTGTCATCGATTCTTGAAATATGAAAAGCTTATGTAGAGAATTTATACAAAAGTATTTTTCTTTAGAAGAAAATGAATAATAATATTTTTCAAAAAAAAAAAAAGAAGAAAATGAATAATAATAGAGAAAAACTAGAGAAATTAGCTTTTTTTTTTTGGTCAATAAACCAAAAGAGTATTTTAATAACAGACAGCCAATCAATATGACCACCAAAACCAAGATATCTAGTCACATCACATTCCTGAATCTGGATATCTCACGACTAATACAATGATAAACTGCAAAAGAATAATATAGGGAACAAGCAGAATAACTCTCTGCACACAAGGCTTCTCAAATTGAAAAAATAGTCCTATTTCTTGGAGAGAAATCAGCTTTTTATGAATGGGGATGGATATTTTGATTATTTAATTTTGTTTTTACTTTTCAACTTACTTTACAACTCTAACTAGCAGATTAGTGCAAAAATTCTAATAGAAGGGTATTCTAGAAAATGAAATCAAATGTGAGGAATGTTCAACTTAATTATTAAGAACACAAGGACTGACTAGTGTATTAGGCCAAGTTATGGGGGACTAAAGTAATTAATCCAAATCTTTTAGGGGAAAAAAAAAATCCTACTCCTAGAGTAACTACAAGCAAAATAAAACATTTTGAGTAGATCTCTCTACAAAACATGCTTGTTTCATGCTTAGGACTAAGCTTGGTCAGTAGAGAAAATATATATAAAACATCATTTTCCCCATCCAGAGAGTTAACCCTTAAACAGCAAGAAGCAAACTTAGGAGACTCCAGGAAATCCAAACAGAGTTCTATCCTATGAGATTTATGCTCAAGTTCTGGCACATTCCCTTCATCATCAGGAATGCAAAAGGGTTGACAATTTGCTCATAATGGCTACCAGCTTGCTTTACAATTTTCTGCAATAGAATAGTAAGAATAGAATAGTAAGAATTCTTTTTCTCAGGACAGTGCTCATATACATGCCCTTTCTCTCGACAATTGCAGCAACCGGTAAGCCCTTGGTCTTTTTAACCCGATAATATTAAACACATCAATACGAAACCCCCCACCCCTAAAAACAAGGAACATTTGTCAATATTCACACTTAAAATTTAGCAAAACTATTAATCAATGCGGAAAGGACGGCAAATCACTATGAAATATTTTTGGGGGAAGAGAGGTCATTCTGCATAAGAATAATTCAGTTGACAACTAGCACCTTAACTGCCATCTTCACCGAATTTAGCATTTACTGGTTTCTTTGCTACCCTTTGCAAAAGCTTTAGCCTATTGGCCACATTTTAAACATCCATCAAATTATCTAGTGAGACACTCCAAGGTTTCCATTTTGAAGTTGAAGCAACTGATAGATTTACAATGTAACAGTATACACATCTTTGCCATCCTACTCCAAATCAAAATCAATCATCCACGGAGAGAGCACACAAATTGGAGTGTAGGTTTCATTCTTAGTGAGTATGAATGTCCCAATGAAATCCAATCACTAATGTATAACCATCCACAAGCTGACATTGAAGGGCAAGACTTCCCAATAAATGAGAGTGTAACTTGCATACCCTTTACTACGCTTGCTTATGGTCCCTTCAATCCTTATGCAAAATACTTAAAGTTGATCTCCCTCTAATTCAACCAATAACAGAGATCTCCAGATAAATTAGAGTTATAATAATTATAAAATAATTGTAAATTTATTAAAATAATGTATTAGTCCTATATAATTGTCCTTGGGACTGTAAAAATACCATTTCAAATCCTTATTCGGTAAAAATGATTTATCTGTTACAAGGAAAAAAAAAAGATATTTGGAATCAAATATTGAATTGAAGATACAGAAGAGAGACACATAAAAGATAAATATTTGGAATCAAATGAAAAGGCTGTCCGTTGTTCAAAAAAAAAAATGAAAGCTTGTAAAACATGAGCTAATATAGGCCACTATTAGTCGATATAAAAGGACATGGCATAATTGGTAATTATTGGAAGAGATGGAACGTGGAATGGTTTTAACTTTTGGAAAACACGCTACTTAATTTGGAAAACAACTTTTTTGAGTTTTTCAATACCAACTATAATTTGGAAAATTTAGAAAATAGTTTTCTAATTTTCTAAATTAGAAAATATCACAAACAAACAATAAATTCTATTTTCTAATTTTCTTGAAAAAATTCTGGAAAACAAATCTTGTTTTTCAAAACTAAACAGGTTCTTAGCCTTTCTTTTTTCAAATTTCAAAAAATTTAAAATAGATTTTGTGGTAGAGGTGCAGATTTTTGCGCCTCACCTTTGGAGAAGGCATTGCCTAGGGCACGCCTCATTAAAGGCACCTCGCCTTGGAGGTCTAGAGGCGCCTCGCCTTGCAGCCTAGGCAAGCACCTCGTGCACCTTTGACTACACTGATACAGCCTAATTGTATATCTACGACTAGGAAACCATGAACATCAGCAGAAAGTACAGATTTCATGGTACATTCCAGCCCTTATAAAGTCTTGTATGCATTTTTATTCAAGTAAAATCATATAAATTTTTATGAGCATTTTACCACCAACTCTCCTTTGTTCTATGCAAGAAAACCATATCCTCTAGGGACTAGAAGTCTAAATGCCTATAGGACTCGTGGAAGGGGCTAAAATCGGGTTTATAGACCCCTATGCTTGCAATATTTATTTTCAAAGTCCATAAACAAAATTAGAACAAATTTTCAGCGATTATACTCTTTCTCATTGTTTGACGAAATTCAAATCTTATTCTACTGCCAATTCAGACTTCAATTTTGATAAAAAGGTCATCCGAGTGAAACCAGAATCCTGCTATTTTTATTCAATCTCGCAAGTAATCTTGATCCAATTTACTTTCTTCAATTGAACCCAAATAGCTCCTGGCCAGAATACTGAATATCTCTCAAGTAGCAGCCCCAAAAATCTTCCTTTCTTCTTTCAATTTTGCCTATCTAGATACAAACCCAAATTACTCGCTGTGGCAGTCTAGTCCAAGTTCAAGAATTTGCTTACTAATTTGGAATTCATAATTTTCTTTTAAATTCTTATTTATAAATTTTTATTATAGTTAAGAATATGTAGGTCTTTATAATTAGAATCCCATTTAGTATCAATTTTTCCTATTTTATTTAGTATTATGTTAGTGTCCTAATTAGTATAGGTTTATTTGTTCTCTATACAAAGGTTGTAGCCTCTCAAGCATATAAGGTTTGGGTTGAATAAAATTATTTTTGGTTTGATAATGTAGGTTCTACATCATCCGCATTCATGACATTTCTAGTCTTCAGATAACTTAAATGCAAGCCCACCAAAGATGTTATGCATCCTTACATTCTTGCCAACAACTGATGCAGATGTACCTATGGTCAATGAGCCTCTTAAGGGGCACATTGTTCTTCTCATTCCATCAAACACAGTGAATCCAATGCAACCTAGCAACAGTAACTGCATGTCCAACATCTACCCTGCCCATTTTTCTGCTCCATATATTGCTTGTACACCACATTCTCATTTTGAAGTCATTGGCCACCCTTAAGAGGAAGGGAGAATGATACAGTATAACTCTCCATATAAAAAGACTTAAGTCCCAATTGCAATTGAAGCCCTTCTTGGAAAGGGGGCAAAGCTGTCCTTTCTTTTAGATTTTTCTAAACTAAACTAATTACTAATTTATTTTCTTGGAGACTACTTGAGTGATCATATTTGTTACATAAGTAAAGATGTAGCCTCTAAATTCACCCACTGCATACAAATTTGATATTTTGGTCAAATAAAACTTTGTTCAAGTTAAGAACCTACGGTCCAATATTATTGTATGACTCATTTCCAACAATGGTAGCAGCACGCCCCATTGCTAAGAAAATTTTAAGAAAAAGAAACCCCTATAACTGCAATAACTTTAAAAAGAATATCTAGAATTGATGTAAATAGGTGCATTTACCATAATAACACATAATAGCAGACATCAGAGAGAAAGGGAGCAAAAGCAACATAGAAAAACACACATGTATATATAATATCAAGCACACAAAAAGAAAGGCCAGAAGAAATCTCTACCTGCAAATGCAATCTCTGGAAGATCAGGAGCTGGGAATGAAGAAGAAACTTTGGCAGCAGCAAAAAAATTCAATTTATTTCTAAAAATCTGTTCAGAGAAATTAGCACCAGCTCTGAGTTTTATTTAAGAAAATAAAGAAAGATCACCCAATAAAGAAAAAAGAAACATACGAAAGAGTTCACATCATACTGATCAATATATTGACATTGATTCAACATCAAAAAACAAAATTATTCTTCAGATGCAGAATAACGTACATTTTCTTCAATCCGTGCTCTCTCAGAACTTGTGGAAAAAGGGATATTATCCAATGGTGCAGATACCTCAATGTTGTAGCCTGCCCTTTTTAGCTCAATCAATCGCCTACGACCTAACAACTAACAAGAAATTATCTATGAATAAAAATTGGAAAAGGTTAAACTAAACTAAAAGTGAAAAAAAATTTCAAATCCTTTTCATCCAAATTACATTATCTTCCACAAAGGAAAGGATGGATGGACTAGGTGTTATTGCACGGAATTGTGCATTCTTTGACATTGCAACTTCTGTCTCAGACTCTTTTTGCTTCTCTCTTGTACTTTCTGTGGAACATGTAACAAACATACATAAAAATGGCAAAGCAAACTTACGGGTGGGAAAAAGTAAGCAGAAAAGAAAAGGAAGAGTGTTGGAAAATGAAAAATCATGGAACAATGACATAGTTTTAGGATATAAAATAGAGATATAATGTGTTATGGATTCACATGCTAAACAACATGAATTGGTAAAATGCTCACCTCTAGAAACCATTCCATCATCCAGGCGTTTATTTGATATATCATGTGGATCTAACCGAATTACATGTTTTTTCTTCTTTGGCTTGTTATCTAGCTCTAGATCACCATCGATGAGGTTCTGTTTGTTCCGAGCAATTCTCTTGGCAGACCTTGAAAGAGGCACATCAGGATGTTTACTTGAATCACATTTGCTTCCAGATTGCTTCTTCAATAAACCATTTTTTTCGCCATCCAATTTATCTGCCTCTTTTTCCTTGGATCTTCGTTTGCCTCTAGACAACTGTTTACTTTCTGATTCTGATTCTGATTTATCAGTAATTCCAGGAGAAGGATGCTTCTTTCGCGAAGTACCAACTTTTATTCCATCAGAAACCCAAATGGTGCGAGGTGGCCCTTTGCTATTCCTACCTTTAAAAGAATCATCTTTGATCTGTTTTCTCCCTTTCTTAGATAAATCCGTATTCTTTACCTTGCTTGTCAGATCCCCATCTGGATACTTATCAGCAAAGATTCTCTTCCTTTTCCTATCTGAATTAACTGGTACTTTACCCTTCTCATAAAATTCACCTTCACTGCCAATATTTTTACTTTCCCCTCTTGATTTCAAGTCCATCTGCACAACACACTCTTGTGTCTAAAATTATTAGTTAATAAAATTGAATTATTGGTTTTTTTTTTCCCTTCCAAATACAAGTTTGAGCTTCTTATATCACCAAATAGCCTCTGAAAACACTCTTTTTGCCACTATTTCAACATTACAATTCAAGAAAACAACAACTCGCATATCTCATGCAAAACAAAATCCCATTGTTGTAGACATTAAAGCACTACAACTCTATAATTTTACTTTTTTTTTTTTTTGGAAAGTATAATTTTACTAATAAAGATATAAAATTAAAAACTAATGCAAGAAAAAACAGTGTATGGAGTGTTTAGAACCAAAATAAGCTGAGACAATGGTGCAAGAACACGGATATATGATAATGTGAGAAAAAAAAATTCACGAAGTGATAGATGATGAAATGATAATACCTTTTCCTCTTAGGTATTTGCTCCGTGTGTTCACTTGTTTTGAATTGCCGCCTTGGACTTGCGCTGGTTCTCGCGCTCTGCCCTACTGCACTAAGCACTATGTAGA
>CATIWK010065215.1:0-11591 GCA_949634005.1 Mallotus japonicus
AAGCGTACCTCTGGTTG
Organism: Mallotus japonicus; assembly: GCA_949634005.1. Classification (NCBI taxonomy): domain Eukaryota; kingdom Viridiplantae; phylum Streptophyta; class Magnoliopsida; order Malpighiales; family Euphorbiaceae; genus Mallotus; species Mallotus japonicus. The sequence goes on from CATIWK010065215.1 coordinate 18, forward strand.
AAGATGTGGAGTAGCTATGTGTTTCGTTTTATATGTTGAAGTCGTGAAGCTAAAATCAACGATTAAAAATAAAGAGACCCATTAAGAATTGAGATATGATTAAAGCAAGAAATGATTTGATAATGTGGATGGTTTCAAGAAAATTTTTGAAACGGCTTCTTATGAAATCTTCAAGAATTCTTTGCTCTCTTTATGTTGAGCGTTTTGAGAAGAAGAAGAAGAAGAAGAAGAAAAGAAAAAAAAATTTTACACGTTTTTTTTTTTTTTTTAAAAAAAGTGAAAAGTACAATTAAATTAATATAAAAATCAAAATATCTTTTACTCAATTATTTCTCACCACAAACATATATACATATATTTAAAATAAATTTCAATTTAATTCAACTACACAAACAATACTAATCAAATAAATAATCAAATATTAATTAACAATAATTAATCCCAAAATAATTTTAATAATATTAAATAATATATGACAATAAAATTAAGTTTTAATTTCAAAATAAATTTCGAAATTCGGGTGTTTACAACCTATTTTTGTAATTAATCCTTTAGAAAATAAATTGAGTTCTTATTTATATAAATTTAATTGAAACCTTTAGATTAATTCTTATTTAATTATAGTCATTTATATATATTATACATTTAGATATACAAGATTAATCCATGAGAACAATTAAATAAAATTAATTTAATAATTTTAATTTTATTTATATAGATACATATATGAGTGTCCTTTAGAAAGAGCTCTCTCAAAATTTATTTCTTATCCCAAGAATATATATATATATATATGTATGTATTTTTGTAGAAAATGTTAATACAACCACCTAACTACTAGAAAAATGACCTTTTAACTAGGGTAAACACTGTCGTTATAAATTCAATTTCTCTTGTTAAAAATCTTTAATGATGGAAATATTCTCGTCGTGGCCCATCATTAAAGCTTCTCCCGTTAAAAGTTATTAACGACAGGAATGAATATCCTTTCGTTATTTGAATTAGTGAGAGACAAGATTTCTCTCGTTAAATATTAGTAGCAACGATAGGTATTCCTCTCACCATAATAAAATATCATTAAAAGGCTTATAGCAGCAATTAATCTACCCTCATTATAAATTAGATGATATCGTCGTTAAATGTCTTGACAAACTATACTTCCATCCATGCTATATATTCTTTTTGTCTTCCTTATTTTCTATTAAATTTTATCACTATGTATACAAACAATATTTAAAGAAAAATAAAACATAATCAACAAGGAAATGAATACAAGAATAATTAACACTTTCACTAATATTCCGTTAATAGGAGTACTTATAACATTTGTTTAACTAAATATACAAAATTATGTACATGCTTCATATACCAACAATTAAGTCAGAAAATAATAAAAAAAAATCTATGCATTTATCATTTGAATGTTCTGTGTCAGCCTCCCTTGGAATGCATCTTTCAATGTAGCTAAGAAACAGGTGGCCAGTCAACTCCCACCTCACTTTTCTTCTAGTTTTTTTTTTGGTCATTGGAGACTAAAAAAAAAAGCAAAGAAAGAAATAATTGAAGTTGAGGGTTGGTTAAACACCACCAGCAGCAGCAAGGAATAAAATAGTCCAAACAAGTAGTAGTAGAGCAACAAAACTGTAGAACACCTCAATATCAGTAGGAAAACACAGGCAACAGCTTCAACCTAATAACAAAATTTAGGAAATCAGCATCAATAGCAGAAATTGCTTGTGAGAGAGAAGCAGCAGCAATGCAAAGAGCAAAATCACCCAAAAAATAACAGAAAATACAACAATAATAACTCGAAAAATGAAACTACAACACAAAAACAAACAATAACAGAGCAACAATAATACCCTTTCTCAAACAAGAAGCTAAATACCATAAAAGCATGTGCTTTCTTAAAGCTCTTGCATGTATATAATAAGGGAAAAAACTACCAAGCAATCCTTTGAAGCTTCATACATAAGCAGCCTCCCTAATCCAGCCAAGGCATTTCCTACAAAATGGGAATTAACAAAAATTACATATCGCAAAAAAAAATTAAAAATAAAAATTGGAAGCATAAAAAAAACCAACCAAGTATATAGTGAAAAGGGGTATTAGTGTTATGAGCTAACAATTGCATATTCAAATAGAAAGAACTTAACTGAAAATAGGAGAAGGAGTTTGCTCATTTTTAAGAACTGACACCTAGTGTTTAATCAGCGGATGAGGAGGCACAAATACCTGAACAAATTGCATCAGATACAATTCAAACCAATAAACTCAAAACCCTTTAAAAAACAGTAAAAGTTACAAAAAAGAAAAAGAAGGAACTAACAAGCATTAAGCATTTTATCTCCTGAAATGGACTGCTTCTCTTCAACAGTGGCCATGTGAGACTTGACTGTAAGGTAAGTGCAACGAGTATTAGTAAAATGTCAAATAAAAATAAAATATGAAAAACAAGTCATGTTGAGCCCCAAAGCATAAAATATTCTAGTGATTACATTTAACAAGAAAATCAATCAATAACATAGCCTTTATCGTATATGGAAGATAGTAACTAGATTAAAAATAGATTTCAGAAGTAACAATAACTGTAAATGGCCAATTTATATTTGGAAGCTTGCTTACCTATCAATTAGATCCTGTGCTTAAGGGCTCATTTCTTCAAGCACTCGGGGCCATGGTATCTTGTGATTGAGAATATTATCAAATATTATCTAGAAGCAAAACAAAAAAAATAAAAGAAAATAAGAAAGAAGACAACAGTAAGAGAATTAAAATAAAAGTTAGTAAATATCAGCATGAAATTAACTTAACAATTTCAAAGGCTTCACATGCAACAAGGAATTTTCGAGTTTACAAAATTTTCAGAATTCATTAAAAAATCAACAAGTTCATATGGCTTTTAAGATGTACCCAGTTAGTTAAAAAGGTCACTATAATACAACAGAACACCATGAGCCAAACCTGCCATACAGCAGGTGAGGGCCTTGACATAAACCTCAACAAGAGCAATTTTATAGCAAATATATGTTTACCAGAACTATTACAACAATTTTTGTCATGTTAAAGGTCACTCTGAACTATTGTATAGCTAAATCCAATTCTAGTTGGCTGGTCAACATATATGAGATTTAATTCTTGCTAAAGAGCAATAAACAAAGATTGAAAAGCAACATAGTCCATTATCTAATCACATGTTCAATTAATTTCAGTATGTCCATTAGAGCCACAACATAAAGGCCAATCAAAACTAACCATATGGCAATAATACTTGGTGCAGCTGGAGGAACCATACTAGCTTTTCTTATAGTTTTTATTTCTTGTACACAAAAAAAGTACTGAAGTCACATATACAAACAGTAAGGACAAGTCACATTGATTACTACTGTATGCAAGTTACTCATCAGTTTACACTTATTTTGGGACATCTTTAATCATTACGGACAACAACAGATATGAGAAATTGGAATGGAGCAAGAATCTTTTCTTACAAAGAAATAGAAGTAGCAAATCTTCAAGTTATGGGCATCTGTTTATCTTGGAAAGTCTTCAGATGGCAAAATGGTAGCTATGAAAGTGTGGTTCGATAGAACTCATCTTGGAGCTGATTCTTTTATTAATAAGGTCTATCTTTAGATACCCTCACCATTTTACTTGAAAGAATGAAGGGTTGATGAACTTTAAGTTAAATTAGATTCTGGAGGTTTCTCATTTTTATTGCCTAGGGTTGTTAGGTCTACTAGTTGTCACAAATTTTTCACTAGAATTTTATCAGTTTAGAAGGATTCTGTTACTAATCAAAGCAGCAAATACTAGTGTATGAGTATCTACCTGATAGATCACCTTTCTCTATAAAAAATCTCTAGGAGGAGTCTTCATGTAAATCATCGAACAACACCGTGTAAATGAACTATTCACCTTCTGATGTTACAAAAAAAAAAATCCAACATCACACACTTCAAAAAAATACTGGATTAAGAACTCAGATCATCACTAAAACCTTGAAACCCTGAAGAAAAGAGAGAGAGAAATTACGATGAGGGACTCGATGAGAGGAACCATCTCAATAATATTATGATAGAGGACATGATCGATATTTGTAGCGACAAATGTGGCAGAGGTGGAAGTAGAGGGGAGTGTTCGAGGAAGCATTGCTGCTGTTGTTATGGTCATCGCTGTTGTTGTTGATGATAATGGTGTCGCCGTTGCTGGAAAGCCATAATTTTCGGTCATTGGAATTGGTATTTTCCAGTAAATATGTGAAATGCTATTAATGATTAGGATCGTACATTTTTTTCTCAAAGAAAATTGAGAAAGTGGAGTGAATGTGCTGACTTGATCTAGAGTTCAAAATTTTTCTAGAGGTATATAAAATGGAGCAAAGAATTCTTTTAGGAGGATGTATCCGGTTAGTTGTTGAGGATTTGTTTCTATGGATATTTTGATCCTGTGTGGAGATTAGGGTTTGATGGGGTAGAAAGTGAGGGGAAACAGAGAAAAAGAAAACTGGAGGAGATATGTGCAAATTAAAAAAAGTCACGTTTTTGTTTTTCTTTTAAGTCATTAATTTTTACGGTGGGAAAAGTTCACCGCTAATATTTTTAAGAATAACAACGAGAGTAATGCATTAATAGCTGTAATTGCAACTTTTATAATTTAATAGCAAAAAAATAAAGTACCTCTAGTTAAATCTATATATTTTTGCACTTTTAGAGAGGAATTTATTGTACTCTCTTTAACTTTTTTTCGTTTAAAATGTTTATTCTTGCAGTGAGGTTAAACGAGAAAACTGTGTTATTTTATTAAACTTACTCCTTGAACTTTTTGCTTGGGACCAAATTAGCCATTTTAATCCTTTTTAGGTTTATTTAGTCACTAACTTTTTAATAAAGGTCAAAGTACCCTTAAATATTACAACCAGCTTCTTATTTTTTTGATAGATGGAAAAAAAATCCCCTAACAAATTACAAAATACCTCCCTAATGTTTTTGTATAGTTAACAAATCTTTAGAAAAAAATTTAATTTTTCAAATTATATTTAATTAATTTATAACTTATAAAATTTTGAAATATGGTATATATTATATATTAATTAACCAATAAATTTTAGTAATTTTCAAATATGACTTTTATTCATATAGATAAGTTAAAAATATATATTTTTTTAAAATTATATTTGACATTCAAATTTATTTATTTTAAATTTTCACTTAATTTTAATTAAGTTAAAATTTTTCACCTATTGAACAAAGCTTAAAATTTTATTTTATAAATTAATTATAATAGTTAATTTTTCTATGTATTACTTGTTACTGACTACCTAATTTTGAAAATTAAATATTATTTTTATTTTTAATAAATAATACTTTATTTTTTATTTTTATTTTATTTTAATGATTTATACTAAAGTATATTCATTTAATATAATAAATACAAGAAAACATAAGTTTTTAAATTAGAAAAATAAAAATGAAATATAATATAAAAGGATGGCATTCAAATCAATTTGTTTATCAAAATAAGACTTATAGACATTTTGATCTGTAAAATCTGTTGGAAACACCATTTTAAAAACTTTTTGAAAATTCAAATATCTAAATGGCAAAAGTTAAAATATTCAAACACCATTTGCATTATTTTTCTTCAATTTTTTGCCTTTATTTTGTATGAATTATGTTAAGAAAATAAGTATTGAAAGGCTAAAAAATTTAATCCCTTTTTAAATGTATTTTTATTAATTCCTCCCTAAGACTGAGAAGAGAATAGAAGTGAAGATAAAATTTAATTTTTATTCATTAATTTTAATAAAATTAATTAATTACAAAGAAATTTGCTTTTATTTTGTAAAATAAATCATCTATTTAACACATTTCACCACTGATATACCCTTCCTATAATTGTCACCCCTTATTTTTTTTAGATTCTTTCTTAATAAAAAACAACGGTACAGCAAAGAACAAGAATTCTGATGAGGGAATATTCAACTGATGTGTTATTCTCTTCCAACTAAGGCCATTTAAATAGATACAAGAGTTGATCCTAAAGTTTAGGAACTAGAAAAGCTAATCTAGGAAAGAATCAATTACAGGAATATAAAAAGAATACAGATATTTAGTACCGATCCCAATAAAGAGAAGGGATAATTTCTAACAAAGTTTTCGTGTTGTTGATTCCTGGGCGTAGTGCTTCTTCCTCTATGCCACCTATTGGTACTAGTGGGGTATGCACTGCAATACAGAACCCATAGCCGTAGGTGTAACCTTATGTTCAATGCTAACCATGTACAACTAAGAAAAAATATAAAAAAGGAAAGAAAATATACAAAGGGAGGAAACGTAGGAGATTGATTGCACTGATTTCGTAACACTCCCCCTCAAGTTGGTGCATATATGTCGCACATGCCTAACTTGTCGAGACACCTATTAAAAGCTTGGTCGGTTATTGCCTTGGTTAACACATCTGCAAGTTGATCTTTAGACCGAACATGAGGCACCTCAATGATTTTTGCTTCTAGTTTTTCCTTAATGAAGTGCCTATCAACTTCAACATGCTTAGTTCAATCATGTTGAACTGGATTATGAGAAATATCACACACTGCCTTATTATCACAGTATAATTTCATAAGACTAACTTGTTGAATATGTAAATCTTGCATTAACTTTCTGATCCATAATAATTCACATATTCCTTTAGCCATCCCTCTGTATTCAGCCTCAGCACTAGATCTAGCTTTAACCTCTTGTTTCTTACTTTGCCAAGTAACTAGATTTCCACCAACAAATATGAAATAACCAGAAGTATATCGTCTATCATTGATTGACCCAGCCTAATCAGCATCAGTATACCTTTTAATATCCAAGTTATCTCCTTTTGTAAACATAATACCCTTTCTAGGAGAAGACTTTAAGTATCGCAAAATGCGAATAACAACATTCATATGTTCTTCCATTGGAGAATGCATGAATTGACTGACAACACTTAATGCATAAACCAAATTCGATATAGTATGTCCAAGATACATTAGTCTGCCTACTAATTTCTGATAATGTTCCTTGTTAGCAAGGACTTGATTTGGATCCATACTTAGTTTCAAATTTTCTTCCATATGATTGTCCAAGCAGGCATTCATGTTTCATTTAATAACTCTAAGGCATATTTTCGTTGACATAATAAAATGCCTTTATTTGATCTTAACACCTCAATTCCTAGGAAGTACTTCAATGGACCTAAATCTTTCATCTCAAATTCTTGACCAATATGATTTTGTAATGCAACCTTCTCTTTCGGATCATTTCCTGTCACTATCATATCATCAACATATATAATAAGTGTAATGATTTTCTCTTTATTATATTTCAAGAAGAGAGCATAATCCAAGTTACTTTGCTGATATCCAAATGCCTTTATAGAGCTAGTAAATCTTCCAAACCATGCTCTCGGAGATTGCTTTAAACCATACAGAGATTTTTTTTTAATTTGCAAACCTGCTGACTTCCTTCAATTTGCATTTTACATCCAGGAGGCAGCTCCATATATACCTCTTCTTTAAGATCTCCATGCAAAAAAATGTTCTTTACATCAAACTGGTGTAGTGGCCAGTCAAGATTCACCGCTAGAGATAATAGAGCACGAACATTATTGATTTTTATAACAAAAGCAAATGTTTCCATGTAATCAACTCCATAAGCTTGAGTATACCATTTGGCAACAAGTCTGGCTTTGAATCGTTCAATAGTTCCATCAGCTTTATATTTAATAGTGAAGACCCATCTACATTCTACAGGTGTCTTCCCTTTACGTAAATCAACAACTTACCATGTCGAATTCTTTTAGAGAGATTTCATTTCTTCATTCATTGCTTCCTTCCACTTAGGATCTTTCGTAGCCTCTTGCATACTATTAGGAATGGATACTACAAATAATTGATTAATAAAAGATTCACATTCCTTTGACAACTTATGGTAGGACACAAAATTACTCATGGGATATTTAGGTTTAGAGCTAAGAGTAGGCTCATAATTTACTTGAGGTATTCCTCTTGTGATTCGATCAGGTAACACTTTTATATGTGGTTCAGAATTTACCTGAGGTTCGGAGGTGGACTCGGCTTGGAGGGACAATTGGTTAATTGGTACAGATTGAGGAGAGGAAGCTCTTACTTCAGGTGATGACGAGACTGGTGTTACTACTTCTATTTGATCTTGATTATTTACTTCCATGTGATTTTCATCATCTGAAGTGTGACCAGCTCCCTCATATTGACTTGAAGTATGACCAGCTGCCTCACTTTGATTTTTTCAGTAGCCATTACTTGTAAAATTCAAAGAGTCCAGAGTCTGCAGTCCATCTCTATTATCCCCCCTGAAATGAAGACTCAGAGATAGAATAATACATTTCATCCTCATGAAAGGTAACATCTAATGTAACATACATCTTGCGGGAAGGAGGATGATAACAACGATAGCCTTTATGATACAAACCATAGCCTACAAATACACATCGAATAGCTCGAGGTTCCAATTTATTATTCAAGGATTTATGAAAATGTACAAAGGCTACACATCCAAACACTTTTGGTGGCAAATTTGACATGGCATGAGCACTTACAGTTTCATAAAAGCACATGGAGAGGAGTCTTAAATTGTAATGAACTTGATGGAACATGGTTAATGAGGTAGGCTACAACTGTGACAGCTTCACCCCAATAACTAGTAGGCTTGTGAGCCCCAAATAATGATGCACGTACAACTTCAAGAAGATAATGATTCTTGTGCTCTACAACCCCATTTTGCTGAGGGGTGTAGGGGCAAGTTGTCTGGTGAGCAATGCCATGTAAATTCAGATGTTGTTTCAAGTCTTGATTAATAAATTCTCCACCATTATCGGTGTAAAGAACCTATATCTGAGATTGATATTGAGTTGCTATCATTTTGTGAAATTTCTAAAAGAAAGAACTAACTTCACTTTTTGATTTCATCAAACAAACCCAAGTCATACGTGTGTGATCATCAATAAATGAAACAAACCAACGTGCACCATTTAGAGAAGAAATTTTTACAGGACCCTATACATCCGAATGGACCATCATAAAAGGTACTAGACTTTTATTCATACTAAGTGGATAAGAGACACGATGACTTTTAGCTAATTCAAAAATATCACACTTAAAACTAGAATCAGTCAACTGAGAAAACATCTTTGGAAATAATTTTTTTAAATATCCAAAAGAAGCATGGCCTAACCGCCTATGCCACAGCTAAATTTCAGAGTTTTGTACATTGCTAGATTTTTCAATTGAGAGTGCTTGAGATAATTTATTCGAACTTGCTGTAGTCAATTCAAGATAATAGAGCTTCCCTTTTCTAGTACCATAACCAATTTTCCTCCGAGTCCGGATGTCTTTAAAAACACAAAAGTTAGGCCAAAAAATGACAATACAATGCAAAGTACATGTTATTTGAGCAACATACAATAAGTTATAGTTAAGAGAGGGAATAACAAAAAGGGACTCCAAGTTTAAATTTTTTGTAAGAGTAATTGAACCTTCTCCAACCACATGAGAAGGAGTACCATTGGCTGTGGACACTATAGATTGTTTGGATGATCTCATAGACTGAATATGATTAGTGTCAAAAATCATGTGATCCATAGCACTAGAATCAATTACCAAGCACTATTATTATTAGGTGTAGAGATATTAAAAACCTTACCAATATCACTTGAAGTAGCAATTAATGATGAAGATTCCTCAAGGTTGCTTGAAGATTTTACCACAGCAGCAGAAGCATTATACTTTATTTTTTAGCTCCGTTTGGCTGCTTTAGTAGGATCCCACTGTAGACACCCAATTTCGGGATAGCTGAGCATTGATGCGACAGAGAACTCCGATGATGAGAAAATTAAAAATGAGTCTCGGGATGTTTGAGTTTGAAATCTCAAAGAGGCTTGATTGTGTTTCTAAGGTATTTTTAAGGACTCAATTGAAAGGTTTTGGTTTTTATAGGAACTATTTTGTAATTAAATGTTAAAAAAAAAATTTGATTGGATTAATGGATTTCCGATCGGAAATCCAGAATTCCGATCGGAAATCCAGAATTCCGATTGGAATTCTAGATTTTCGATTGGAAATCTAGAATTCCGATCGGAATTCCAGATTGCCGATCGGCAATTTAGACTTCGGGTCGGGACTAAAACTCATCGTTTTTAATTTTTTTTAATGTTTTAATGCACGTAAAACTCATTATCTCAACTCTGATTGGTTCAGTGATGAGATAATGATGTCTGCAGGTGATTAATTCTTGATTAATCACTGGAATTATTAGCGAGAGAGAGTCCCTCACAGGAGGAACTCAATCTCTCCTGATGCAACAGAGTCACAACGTGACTCTGCTAGGTTTTTCCAAGATTTTCTATATAAACCATAACTAAGCTGCAGAAGGGGAGGTTGACGTTTTCTGCTGTAAATCAAAACAAGCTTTTCACTTCTTCTTCTTTAAAATCTTCTGCGAAAAGAACTTAAACACACACAGGCACGAGAGTCTTTTGATTAATCTTTGAAACACAGTCACCTTCAAAGAGTGAATTGAAGTTAAATACCCAGGTGAATTCCCAGTAAACGAACGGTGCAAATCACCTACTCTGAGGAGCCATCAATACTGCATCAGTGTTTTGTTCTTCTTTTTGTTTGCTTATTTCATTTTTATTTTTTCTTCTTCTTATTCCTTTCTTTTTACGTTTACATTATTTATACTAATTATTTTCTTTGTTGATTCTTTTGTATATTTCAATGGAGGGAGTGACTTAGGCTCACAAGGTATGAATCCCCAGGAATCAAGGATGAATCCTATGATTAATTAGATTTTCTTAGGTTTTTCTTGTTTTTTGTTATTATTGTTCTCTTGTATTTTATTATTTATTGTTTTATTATTATTTTTTTATTGTATTGAATTAGATTTTTGTAATAGCCCCAATAGTGGGATATTAATAAGATTGTGTGGATGTGTAGTTTAGTATAATAAATTGATTAGTAATTAGGTTTATTTGGTAAATCTTAGACTAAAATTCATGGTGGCTTTAGGATTGAATCTAGGATGCATGTAAAATTAAATAGGATTAGAAATAACTTTGTTTTTATGTTTTTTTTATGTTTTTTATGATTTTAATCTATTTTTTATGTTTAAATTGTGTTTTTTTTTTGTGTTTTTGCATTTAAGCTCATAATTAGGGTTTTTAGGTTAATTATTAGATTCACTTTTAATAATTAGGTTTTTCTAGGATTAATTAATTAATTTGATTTTAGGATCATAATTAACTTAGATTTTAGGTTAGAAATAATTTAGGCCCACCTAGCTAATTAGACATAGGCCCATTTTTAGTTAATAAAATCCATTTAGATTTAGCCCATTAATTAAAGTGTTTTTTTCATAATTTGTAAACCTAGGCCCACTTATAGAATTAAAATAAATAGACTTAGAGTCACTTAAATAAAATTGATTAGGAATTAGGCCCATTAGTTTTCTAGGCTCATTTATAAAATATATCATGTAAACTTAGCCCACTTAATTAAAACTTGTA
>CATIWK010065225.1:0-14638 GCA_949634005.1 Mallotus japonicus
CGTGATTAATCTTGAATTAATCACCTAAGACCTCGTTATCTCATCACTGAACCAATCAGAGCTGAGATACTGAGGTTTACGTGCGTTAAAACACTGAAAACGTCGAAAACAGCGAGTCAAAATGCCGACCCGAAGTCCAGATTGCCGATCGGCAATCTGGAATTCCGGTCGGGATTCTAGATTTCTGATCGGAATTCTAGAATTCCGATCAGAATTCTGGATTTCCGATCGGAAATCCTTTATTCCGATTTAATTTTTTTTAACATTTAATTACGAAAAGGTCCCTATAAAAACCAAAATCTTACAATTGAGTCCTTAAATGTACTTTAGAAACACAATCAAGCCTCTTTGAGATTCCGAACTCAAACATCCCGAGACTAATTTTTAATTTTCTCATCATCGGAGTTCTCTATCGCATCCATGCTCAGTTATCCCGAAATTGGGTGTCTACAGACGTACCTAACCTGCAAGCTTTGCTTGGGCCGTCAATTTTGGGAATTCAAACCCGAAAAGTCAAACTTTGACTTGAAACACGATCGTGATCCTTGAGTTTTCCTGGCCCGATCAGCCACTCATTATAATTTGACGTGATTTTCAAGCATGGCTCGATCTTCACTCAGTAGAAAAGATGATGTGAGTCCCGAGCCTTTCAGATGCAGATCTCGACTTTGAAACGTAACTGTGATCCTCGGGTTTTCCTAGCCTGATCAGTTACTCATTATAAGTTGGCATGATTCCCGAGCAGGGCCGATCTTCACTCAGTAGAAAAGATGATGCGAGTCCCGATGTTTTAGATGCAGATCTCGACTTTAAAACGTAACCGTGATCCTCCTGTTTTCTTGGCTCGATTAGTTGCTCATTATAAGTTGGCGTGATTCCTGAGCATGGCCCGATCTTCACTCAGTAGAAAACATGATGCGAGTCCTGAGCCTTTCCGATGCAGATCTCGACTTTGAAACATAATCGTGATCTCGGGTTTTCTTGGCCCGATCAGTTACTCATTATAAGTTGGCGTGATTCCTGAGCATGGCCCGATCTTCACTTAGTAGAGGATGTGCACTTCGGAGATTCAAACCCGACCAGACACTCCTTGGGGAAAGTAAAGAAGATGCACTTCAGGGATTCAAACCCGACCAGACACTTCTTAGCAATGTGCACTTGGGGATTCAAACTCGACCAGACGCTTCAACAACAACGCGCACTTTGGGGATTCAAACCCGACCAGACGCTTTTCAACAACGATACTTTAATCAGAACATTTCTATTTTTCAAAATTGACTTCGAGATACACCCGGGGGTTGAAATAATAAATCTTTACTTTTCTTATTTTTTCGTTGTTTGTTGTTGTTTTTTTTTTCCACCTGTAGGTCCTTTTCATTTAGCCAATGGGCCTTCTCTTTTGAGTGGGCCTATCTTACTTCCTTTTCTTCTCCTTTCACTTTTGAAAGCCTATTCTTCCAAAGCCCACTCTTTCTCTTCCTTATATAAAGAAAATCCTTTCTTTCTTTTCTTTCACTTTCTCTTTTTCTCTTTTCCTCCCTTCTTCCTTTTCTTTCTTCCCTCTCACGCTCTCTACTTTTTGACCATGGATGCCACTCAGACTCCTGATGCTCCTCAGTGGGATTTCATGACACCTCCCCTAGAGCCTTTTCGGACTCTCGATTTCTCGATTGGAGATGACATTCCTCTTATTGCGAGTTTAGGCACCCACGTCTGTGCCTTAGCTTTTGGAGAGGTTAGTATCTCAATTCTTTTGCTTTTTCCTATCAAATATGATCAAGTTATGATTAATAAACATGTATTTATCATTTAAATCAAAATGTAAATAGATTATTGGAAAAAAATTCAAAAAAACTTTAAAAACTGTCTGTCTTCTTCGACATGAAGAGGCGTCGCCTCTTCAATGGGGTGATTCCTTATCGTTGAGGCGATCATCTCTTCGACGAGGTAAATTGCCTCTTCATGATGGCGATTGATCTAAAGAGGCGATCGCCTCTATGCATTGAGATGATCGTCTCTTCAATGAGGCAATGCCTCATCAATAATTTTCTGTATACTTTTCATACTTTATTTGAACAAAATTTTAAAAATTAAACTCCCTGTTTGTTACAGGTTTGGTACGATGAGCTAACGTATGACATCAGGGACCGTATCCAGGATACAGACTTCGAGGATTTCGTACTGTCACTTCTAGACGTTCAGGGTTGCACTGACTATCAGCCACTTCACGCTCTGATGGAGAGGTGGTTTGAGACTACATATACATTTCATCTCCCATTAGGTGAGCTGACTTTAGATCCAGTCTCCTTTGCAGTGATTACAGGGATCGCATGTGTTGGCGATGTCATCCCTTTTGACACAAGCATTCATCAGATGGCTCCAAATCAGGTAGCTTACATTGAGAGACTGCTTGGTATGGTCTCGGACATGAAGGGGACTCATACGATCAAGTTAGACTCTATTCAGACTTATTACACTCAAGAGAGGGTAGAGGCTGCTACATCTGATCGAGCTATTGACCAGGTGGTGAGGGCATTCTTGGTCTATCTCTTAGGGACCACCCTCTTTGCTGACACCGCGAGCTTAATTGATTTGATCTTTCTGATGCCTCTCCGGGACCTGGATAGAGTGTCTTCCTTTGATTGGGGGAGCTGTGCCTTTGCATACCTCTATCGGAGCATGGATGAGGTAGTGCAGGGAGCTAGGTGATTCTGTAGCTTTTGGCATGCAGTTCTGGTGAGTATTCTCCTTCATTTTTAATATTAACTTTTAATTACTGTAGTCATCTATTCATGATTTTTATTTGCAGGTCTAGGCTCTGGAGCTCGAGCTGATTCGTGGGATTGTCCGCGTTAGTGATGTTCGCTTTCCTACTTTAGCTCGGTGGGGTGCTAGCCGTTCCTGGAAAAGACCCCTAGCTCGCGTTCATGTCTACCAGGAGCGATTGAACTCCCTGACTTATGCTGAGGTACCTGAAAGAAAACAAAGTAATAAAAATTACTAACATCTCATAATTGTGAAATTTCACTTACTTATCTGTTGCTCTTCCCTTCTTGCAGCTAATTCAGGATCTATGGGGCCTCAAGACAGATGGCTCCCGAAGATGACTCGCTCGAGGCCATTATCTTTGCTGTGAATGCTTATTCGTGGCCCCTACTTTCGAGTGTGGTATCTTGGCGAGAGGATTTTGTATTGGGGAGGTGGTCCACATGCTCGACGCATCCCTACATCGCCTCCTAGGGATATATTTTGGACACACTTGCTAGCAGGTGAGGAGCTAGCTAGAGCAGTTGCAGGCGAGCCTGCTGAGGCCCATACAGTGAGGAGCAAGGTCCACTATCTTGACTTTGTTCGGGCCAGTCTACTGTAGCAGGTGCCTCTTTCCGCTGCTTCTACTTCTGCTCAGGTACTCTCTTAGCCTCATTTTTCCCTTTTGCATCTTCTTTCAAATCATTGATTGATCTCACTTTCATTTACAGGTGGTGGCCACAGGACCTAGACCTAGAGCTAGGCCCCCAGCTTATGAGAGACCACTCCAGCATCCTCGTACTGATAGTGGAGTGGGTACCTCAGCTGGAGCACAAGCCAGTAGTATTCCTTCTAGCTTAGGCTCACGGGTAGCTGTTTATTGCCTGATTCACTCACCTGAGCCTTTAGCTCACTATTGGATGCCTCTGGGGGACTTATCTCGTGAGCTCCTGACATTGGACGAGGATCTAGTGCCATACATACTCCCGGTACTACTCATGTAAGTTTCTTTCTTCCCTGTCTCAAAATTTATCTTTATAAGACATTAGTGTTAACTGACAATTTAATTTTAAAGATCCCTTTGGACTAAGGAGTATACATGTACCGCTTGATTGAGTCACAACGGGATCACCTGATGACTGTCACCCAGCGGTGGAAGGTAAAGGTTCTACCTACTTCTATATGTATACATGTTCACATGATTACTTACCTTACATCGTATGTATTCAGGATCACGATGCAGTCAGTCAGGCGAGGATCACAGCCCTACAGTGCCAGATCGTAGCTCTCTAGATTGAGGAGGATGATGATGACGATGATGATGATGACGGGGAAGATCCCGCTGCTGATCCCGTGAGCCAGGGAGATGATGAGCTTGGAGACGATGAGTAGATGACTACTTCCTGTCTTCTAGTATAGGACTATTTATCTTGATTTGACTTTTTACTCTTGAACAGTTGTTGTTTTGCTTGAACAAATTATCTCTTTTTACTTGGAGTTTAGGTTTTCTTGATTTTAATGAATGATGATATTATAACATTCTTTGTTGCTCTTGAAGCAATAGAGGTATTTTATTCATAAAAATTACTGTTTTCACAGCTGAATCTCGCATACAGTATAAAATCTTTACAGGTTGTTCACATACAGGTACGACTTGTCACTATTAGAGAGGCGTCGCCTCTTCAGAGGGGCATTACCTCTTTGTGAAGAGGCGACGAGGAATTGCCTCTTCACATCGGGGCGACGCCTCAACGTTGAGGTGATCGCCTCTATGTCAGAGCTCTGCAGCTATAAAAATCCCTAATTTCCTCTTCAAATCCCTAACTCTTCCACTTTCAAATTCTTAAGTTCTCTCTCACTGAACTGCATCCCAAATCCTCAAAATATGACTGAAAGAAACTTAAAACAGCTGCAAACAGTATTGAAAAGCTTGGGTGGCGAGAGTTGGGCTAGGTTGGAGCCATTCCATCTATCCATTTTCTGATCCATGCATGCTAGGAGGATCAATTTCTCATTTTTGCATGTTCTTGCTCAGTTTTTGGATCCTCAGAAACACATCTTAAGATTCAACACAGTCGAACTATGCCCCCTGCCTAAGGAATTTAAAGCTATTCTGGGCTGTCAACTCGATTCTACTTGTCAGATTGCGATCCCTCCTCTCAGAGCCCCAAATGTTCATTTTACTCAACTTCAAATGGCTAGAATGTTTGATCTTGCCCCTCAGTTCTCTCTCTATCACATTTTCAACAATGAGGTTCTGACCAACTCCCTTCTGGAGGTAGTAGCGACCATAGACAACAAGGGGATGCATTGGTCTCGAATGATGGCTCTATGCCTCTACGCTCAATTCCTGCTTGTATCTCCTTCAAACAACTACGACCCAAAGATTCTCTCTATTCTCGACCAAGTAGAAATGGTTCTCAATCCTTTCCCGCTCATCCTAGCAGAAACAATCGTTGGCTTGGACAACTTTGCAGAAATAAGACGATTCTCTGGAAGTCCTTTGCTGCTAGAGCTTGGTTCTCTTTCTACTTTTTATTTACTGCTTTTCCGCCATTTTTGCTCATTTGCACTCATGATTTGCATAGGCATGGTTTCACGAGAAACTGAGATTGCTGGAACCTCCTAGAGATATTGCACATTATAGGGCTAAGCATTGTCACACTCGGCAGCTTCATCCTATCCCAGAAGACATTTGGAGCTGGCTAGCCACTTTCCCTGATACTATGATTCAGTAGATATGTCCATGGTGAAGACTGCAGTATGTGACTGTTCGGAGCTATACGTACTGTGTTCCAGTAGCTGGTCTGCATTTTGCTACTTTTTACAATCCTGTAAGGCTTTGCAGATAGTACGGTCAGAAGCAACTGATTCCCAAGATCGTGCATGAGTTTGAGCCAGGCCTACTCACTCAAAACTTTCTGGATAATTTGACCACAACTTGGCCTTGAAGGATCATTCAGAGGAACATCGACTATAATAGAGATCCATCCACTGATAACCAATACAAAACATGGGTTCAGATGCAACAAACGGAAAGAGATAATTTCATTATTAGCAGAAGGACAAGGTCGTTGCAAGCATCTAGTGCTCAGGGTGTTTAGAAGAAAAGAAGACAGGATTAGTTTATGTAATTTAGCCTTTATTTACTTTTTATTGAATGGAATTTTCCTTTTTAGTTAAGCAGTGTGTAATAAGCATTTAATGCAAAGTTTGATAATAACAAAGGCAATCTATCCCATTTAAATTAAGCACAAAGCGAGAATACATTTTGCTTCTTACATATCTCCTATTGTTAATTAGCTTGCCCTTGCAAGTTTTCCAACTAACTATTTTTCACTCTCTCTCTCCCTTTGCATGTCCTTTATTTTTGCCTGAACCGCCTCTTTCAAGGTTTTCAATCCAGCAGGACTTTTTAATTTCTCATTTTTGTAATCTTTAATTTTGGCTAGGCAACCCCTTTTTGAGGTTTTCTCCCTAGCGAGACTTTTATAGAAAGTACTTCTTCAATTTGTCGAGATTGATGGGCTCCTTGAACTCATTTCCTTCTAGATCAGAAATGACAGTAGCGCCCTTAGAGAATAGTTTCTTCACCAGATACGGCCCTTCCCAGTTTGGCTTGAACTTCCCTCTCGGATCAGTCATGATCGGCCTTGTCAACTTTAAAACTAAATCACCCTCCTTAATCTTTCCCGGCTTGACTTTCTTATTGTAAGCTCGAGCTATTCTTTTCTAGTACAACTGAGAGTGATATATAGCTTTCAGTCTTCTTTCATCTAAAAGTGCTAGCTGCGCTAAACGGCTCTCCACCCACCAATACTCAGGGATCTTTAACTCTAAGAGGACTCTCAACAACTGGATCTTGACTTCTACTGGTAGTACCGCTTCACATCCATAAACCAAGGAATAAAGAGTAACTCCAATTGAAGTTTTAGCAGTGGTCCTATATCCCCACAAAGTAAACTGTAGGTAATGGGCTCAATCTTTGTAATTTTCTAGCATTTTAGCCAGAATCCTCTTCACATTCTTATTGGCAGCTTCCACAGCTCCATTGGCTTGTGGTCGATACGGAGATGACCTATGATGCTCAATTTTGTACTCTTTTCAGCAAAGCTGTTGTTTCTGCTCTAAACTAAACACCATTGTCACTAACAATGTGATGCGGTAGCCCATATCGGCAGATTATGTTCTTTTTAATGAACCTTGCCATCTGCTTTGATCCGATAGTGACGTATGACTCTACCTTGACCCATTTAGAGAAGTAGTCGATCGCTACCACAATGTATCGATGACCATTCGATGCTTTTGGCCTCACCTCTCCTATGATGTCGATTCCCCACGCTACAAATAGCCACAGAGAAGTCAATCCTTAAAGTTCCATGGACGGTAGATGACTGACATCACCATATGCTTGACAATTATGGCATTTTCTCATGAATTTCACACAATCCATCTTTATTATTAACTAGAAGTAGCCTTGACGTGCTATCTTCTTAGCTAAAACCGTTCCGTTCATATGCGAGCCACATACCCCTTCGTGAATTTCTTCTATAAGCTTTTAAGCCTTATCTTTATCAACACACCTCAAATGTAATCCCGTCGGAACTCTTTTATACAGCATTCCATTGTGGCTAATGAATTGCCAGGACAACATCCTAAGAGACATCCTCTCTTTCCTATCAGTATCTTCGGGAAATTGCCCCGTTTCTAGATATTACTGTAAATTATAGAACCACGGTTCTCTGTGGAGTCAACTGGCATCACCCTTATCTCTTCATAACAAGGGATTCTGGACTTGACAAGAATAAGAGGTTTGACCACAGTAAGCTTTTCTCCTTCCCATGTGGAGGCTAGAGTAGCTAAAGCATCTGCCATTTGATTCTCCTCTCGTGGCAAGTGCATAAATTTGCACTGAGTGAAAGATAAAAGGATAGCAGTTGAATAATCCCAATATAATTTGAGTTTATCTTCTGTTACTTCCCATTGATTGGAGAGTTGTTTCACCACTAGCATGGAATCCCCATATACTGTGATTTCTTCTGCCCCCAAATTTCTGAGTGCTTCTAGACTATAAATACAAGCTTCATACTCAGCTTGATTGTTGGTAGCTTTGAATTCTAATCTTTTCTTCATCGGGATCATTTCTCCTTCTGGTGAGATCAGAATTACACCGACACCAGCTCCTTTGCTGTTGACAGCTCCATCAAAGTACATTATCCATGTCTGGATTTCTAATGCCCCCAGATGCTCATCTGGAAATTCCAATTCCCATTCTTGTTCATCATCGACTGGATTCTGAGCCAGAAAATCAGCAACGACTCTTCCCTTTACCACTTTCTTTGCTACATAATCAATGTCGAATTCAGTGAGCAAAACTAGCCATCGGGCTAATTTTCCTGTGAGTGACAGAGTTTGCTGAAGATATCTTAAAGGATTATGCTTGGAGACTGCTTGAATCCTATAAGATTGAAAGTAGTGTCGAAGCTTCTTCGTTGCCCAAGTCACAGCCAAACATGTCTTCTCTACGAGACTATAGTTGGACTCGTAGGGAAGAAGTTTCTTGCTCAAGTAGTAAACCGCATGCTCGACCTTTCTGCTGCCTTTTTGGGCCAACATCATACCCATTGCCTCTTTCTCGATTTCCAGATAAAGAATCAACAGTTTGCCCAGCCTCGGTGCTTGTAGAACTGGAGAATAGCTCTTGATAGTTTCAAATCCTTACTGACACTTTTCATCCCAAATGATCGGCTGATTCTTCTTCAGAACCTTAAAGATCGGCTCACAGATCGTAGTCAGCATGGCAATGAACCTACTGATGTACTATAATCGCCTAATGAACCCTCTGACTTCTCTCTCAGTCTTTGGTGCGGGTATTTTTCTGATAGCTTTGACTTTATCAGGATCCACCTCTATTCCCTTCTGACTGACAATGTGCCCTAGAAACTTCCCAGAAGTCACTCCAAAAACGTATTTCTTCGAATTTAACCGGAGATTGTACTTTTCAGCTCTGGCCAGAAACTTATCAAGAACTTCGAAATGTCCTTCTTGCGTTGGAGACTTCACCATCATATCGTCTACGTACACTTCTATTTCTTTATGGACTATGTCATACAACATAGTGGTAGCCATCCTTTGATAGGTAGCTCCTGCGTTCTTTAATCCGAATGGCATGACTGTATAGCAATAAACACCCCATTTAGTGGTGAATGAAGTTTTTAACTTATCAATCACTGTCATCATGATCTGGTTATATCCCGAGAAGCCATCCATAAAGGAATACATGGCATTGGAAGCCGCACTGTCAACCAGAGTGTCGATATGTGGCAAGGGAAAATCATCTTTAGGACAGGCTTTATTCAGATCCCTGTAATCTACACACATTCTGACCCTTCCGTCTTTCTTTGGAACTGGCACTATGTTTGCCAACCACTAGGTGTCGTCGACCACCTCCAGGAATTTCACCTTTAGCTGCTTCTCAACCTCTTCTTTGATCAACAGAGCCCATTCTGGCCTTAGTCGTCTTTTATTTTACTTAATCGATGTAATGTGAGCATATGTTGGAATTGCATGCTCTGCGATTTCTCTATCGATCCCTGGCATGTCCTCATAACTCCATGCAAATACTTTCTGTCTTCTTTTAATTACTTATTTCATTTTCTCTCTCTCATCAGGAGTTAAATCAAAAGCAAGAAGTATATTCTTTGGATTATCGCATATGCCTAAATTAAATGATTCAGTTTGCACTGAATTAATGTCAAACATATGCATAAAATGATCATCACATACAGAATAACCATTAGGCAAAACATCACACAAATAAGCAAACTCGGACTCTATTGTATTAACTTTTGAAAAGAAAAGGTCATCATTAGAGTTAAACATGTTTGTCAGGGAAATATCAAGGTCATCATAGAAAACATCTACAATGGAGTCAAAAACAAAAGACTCGAAATTAAGCTCTTCCATTTGATCAGCAATGGCTTTCAACTTCGTTGCAAAGATGCCCTCTTCAAGCTCGGGAAACAACACTAATTCCTCCACTATTGGCTCTTTCTCAGCAGCTTCACTAGTTCTATCTAACTCTTCGGCAAAGATTTCAAAACCAGGAATTATCTTATCAGTGATCATTAGTGGTTCTGGAGCTCCACGATATGGATCGTAGGTGCCTTCCTTCATAAATGTCTCTCATAATGGCTTCATTACTGCTTCAGGCTTGGGCTTATTCTTTCCCTTCTGCTTCCTCTCAGACCTATCTCTAGTGTTGCTCCCCTCTGCTGGCTCACTATTTTCGGGATATCCTATCCCATGCTTCAAAAACACTGGCTTGGTCTCGATAAACCCAGGTGGGCCTTGCTGATCCTTTCCTAACCCCATTCCAGGCACGAAGTTCTGATTCTTCATCATTCTTATGATTTTAGCGCTGAGCTCATCTTCATATATCACATAAACTTCAAAACTCGGACTCAATGGGATTTCCTGGGGAGCAATCTTCAATGCAGCAACAGCAGCCTCGGTCTCAGCTGAGATTGTGACCACCTTTCCCTTATGTGGGAATTTGATCTTCTGATGGATGGTAGATAGCATACCTCCCAACGGATGAAACCACGGTCTTTCCAAAAGGATAGCAAAAGTGACAGGATTGTCGATTACATGAAGGTTGACCCAAACCTCCAATGGTCCTGTCTTGACTAATGCCCTGAAAGTTCCTTCAACAGGCCTCTTGGTATCATCATATGCCTTGATGATCACGTCCGATGACTTCAAGTCAGCTACTGTAAGCCCCAACTTAGGCATATTTTCAAAGGGCAAACGTTGATGGCTGAACTATTGTCGACCATCACACAACATGTAAGCTTCCCTTTGACCTCGGCTTTAATGAATAGGGGTTTGAGGTGATCTCTCCCTTCCAGTGGCAAGTCATCATCTGTGAACATCACAATTCCTTGAGGACTTTCGATCAATGATTCAACTAATTGTTCAGGTGTGTGGGTTAGAGGGACCATCTTATGGTCTAGAGCCATTACTAGCGCCTCCTGATGGGCTTTGGAGTGCATCAGCATCTCCCAAACGCTAGAGAGAGTCTTCTCTACTCTCTTGGCTTCATCAGCTTCTTCATCTTTCTTAGATTCTTTCAACTTCTCTTCTGATTCCTCCTTTGAGTCCTCTTTATTCTTTCCGGACTCGAATTCTTTCTTTTTTAGCTTTCTGACTGATTGCACTTTCTTCCCTTCCTCACCTTTCCATAAGTCTATTGCCTCCCGTTCTTCATCAGATGAACTCCAGATATCCAGGACATTTACACTAACATTCTCAACTTCTTCCAAGTTCAAGCATTCTAGTTCTGGCTTTGATGGTGCAGGTGTGGCAATAACAAAAGAGTTTAGGACTTGCTCTTCGAAAGTGAGAGTACACACCCTTCCATTGCTATCACCAGCTGATCATTCTCTGAAGGTCGATGCTTCATCTGTGCAAGCTTAGCTCTCCATCTAATCAAGAAGTCAACAAAAGGTTCATTGAATCTCTGCTTAATGTTCTGTAAATCTCTCAACGATGCTTCCATCTGAATGTTGAGACTGTACTGTTTGACAAATGCCATATATAACTCTTCCCAATCATCTTGGATTCTAGATTCCAAGGAATAGTACCAACGAATAGGTGCTCCCTCAAGAGATAAGGAAATTGTTGGATTATCTGCGCCTTGTTTAAACTAGTGGTCCTCATATGAGTAGCATACTGCTTCAGATGTAAATGAGGATCTTCCACCCCAGTAAACTTCTTCATGTCAGGAAATCTGAATTTTCTAGGCAGCGGATCATCATCTTCACCCAAACTCAGATCAGAGTAGTTCATTGGAGTGTTTATTCCTTTCTCCTTCATCATTAACTACATTTGAGCCATGGACTTAACAAGGTCCTTAGCCCAATCTGGCTTCTCTGGATTCTCTGCAGTGCTTGTATTAACCTCTGGTCTTGTTATAGGTATAGCCAACACTGCCTCTTGATCATCTTCAATTTCTCGCCTTCCCAGATTCTCAGCATCCAGATCAAAAGGCTGTGGTGGAGGTGTTGGTGAAGCTATAGGTGCAGGTGCTTCTTGCTTAGCTAAATTCATTTATGCCATCATCTCTCTCATGATGGTTCTAGTCTGTTCGGCCATCTCTATCTTGAACCTTTCCAGATCAAAACTAGGCGATGCTGTTATTGTATCTTTCAACATTCTAATTAAACGACAGGTTTTGGAGTGGGTCCAGGTGGATGATTGATATGAATCTATGTCTGCAATCATTGTCGGTTAGAAACATGCATGACATGTATGCATGATATGCAGAATTTTGAAAGAAAGAATAAAGAAATAGAATAAATGTTCTATTTACACATAACATATAACACAAGACAAAGCTCTTCAAAGCGAAATCTCCACCCTTATTTCTTCCACACACGTGTTCAATGGCGAGTTCTTTTTCCTAGGATTGTTGGTCTGGTTTTGATTATCAACAGGGGATAACAAAATCGTCGTATACAAGGAAACTCTCAAAGACGATAAAAACAAGTAACAAACCTTTTGAATAAAGTCAAAGTCCATTTGAATGGGCCAAGTTCCAACATTAGTAGTCTACTTTGTCAAAATCCATTTGAAGTGGGCTAAGAATAAGCATAAAAGGCCCATTTTGACAAGGTTTACTCATAATGGGATTGAATAGGCATGAAAGGCCTACTTGTATAAGGTCCATTTGCAATGGGCTATAGTGGGCATGAAAGGCCCGTTTTCAACATAGTCCATTTGTAAATGGGCTTGGGCTTTATTGTAAGGCTTGTTATATGGCATAATACACATGCATTTGGAAAATCTTAGTGGAAATTGCTAAGTCAATTACATGAGCTGAGTCAAGGGTAATAAGCTATGGCTCCCATAGCTATATACATCCATTACGTCTCCCCACTCAAGGGTCCATACGACGCGGATAAGTACGTGCTGTGAGTGGTAATAGGCGATATTCCACCAACAAGTTTGAATGAAACACAGGTAGCAAAATATGGATCATTACCGGTTTATTTAGGGACTGATGTGCTCACTGTGTGATCACGTGTAGTGAATGCAGTAAAATGCAAAAGAAATATTTTAATAACCGAGGATGATAATTTACAAAACACATGAATCAATTTCTCTATCCTCAGTGGAGTCACTACTGTAGGCGGCAGGGTTTAACACACGCCCAAGTGTTGGCAACCACAGCACTGTGCAAGCTTAGGGCCTGCTAGGAAATACAAAGATGGGCTTGAGGCCCATTATTAGAGATAGAGTCGCCACCCAGATGAAAACCGGGACACACTTATAGCAACTAGATTCCACGGAGGTGTTAGCATAGATGTGCCCTAGTGCCATTTTGTAATGTATAATAACATCGTAAATTATCCCTATGGCAATAAAGTATTCATTTAAATAAAGAGTTTGTTTATTTGAGTATTTACCCTTTAGCATTATGTTAAATAAATTTATTATCAAGAGTTGATAATATGAGTGACAAATTTATTTAGCACATATTCTATAAATTGTTCATAGTCTATTAATTAATATTTGGGCAATATTAATTAGACTATCACCTCTGTCTATTTTCCTTGATTAGTATGTGATGCTAATAGTGGGAGGTAGTGAGTCTCATGCAGCTTGATATGAGATATCAGAATAGATATGTGGATACTCATGTGATGGGTGGATCGAACAGTGACGTTAGATTTGTGATTGCAAGGATATTCACTTATAGTCAATAATCACAGTCTAGGTCATAATGGTGCATATCGTCCTTAGACCTGAGGTGACACGGTCATCCACATTTGAGTGATTAGAGTTTGTTACCGCTTACATACTTGTGTTAATCACACATGGGTATATGGCATGTGATGGCTTTAGTCGGTCTAATGTAGGGATGACTGTTTAACCAAGATGGGATTCATTGCTTGGAGTGAACTAGGTAAAGATCCTATGCTATCTAAGTTTGTTCTTGATGAAAAGAGTTTTTGGCCAGGACAAATATAACATAGTCTGAAAGAGTTTCAGTGCTAGAAAGTGTTTCTAGTATTTATTATATTTTATCAAGAATAACTTGAGATGAGGTCATATGATAAAGCTATTAGAGTTTGACTTAAACTTGACTCTAGGTTTTATCGGGATCTTCTAATGAAGGGATTTTAGTGCACGGTAATTATAACCATAAGGGTTCGTGTGAATCAATATATGCATTCATATTTAATTGGGTAGTTGTGATATCGATGCTAGGGGTCACTCACAACTTATGAGAACTAAATGAGTATAATTGGGATTTTCACATTTAGGCTTGAAAGAGTTTCAAGTAATATCAAGAGTTGATATTATCTTCTCATTGCCAATTAAACATGAACCTAGTAAGTCACACCTAAAAGATTTTTTCCATATCACCTTATTAATCTAATTATTGATTAAAGAGTTTAATCAATTAATTGAGATTAATGGAATTGGATTTGTGCTTTGAGCAATGATTCTAACATATCATGAAATCTAATTCCACCAAGAGATTAATTATTAAATACTTAATTAATATGAGATATTAATTAAAGTATTAAATAAAGAAAATATATGATTTCCTTAAGGACTTGGATTAATGGCCCAAGGTGTATGGGCCTAGGTTCAAAAAGAGTTTTAGCCCAAAGATTAATCCAAGGCCCATTAGTTTGATGGAATGGGCTTGAGCCAAATGTTGGCCCATCAACCTAAAGCCCATTAGTTTGGTGGAATGGGCTTGAGCCCAATGTTGGCCCAATCAAAAGCCCAAATCCACAAACTAGGCCCATTTGATTTATGGATTGGGCTTGGCCCAACTATTGGTCCAAGAGTTGGCCCAATAACCAAGCCCAAG
>CATIWK010065259.1:0-12541 GCA_949634005.1 Mallotus japonicus
AAGCTGTCTATACTGAAGCTTCTGTAGTTCATCTTACTAAGATGCACTCAGATCATTGTCCTTTATTAGTTAAGATTGGGTCTCGCACCTCTGTTCCTAGATGCTCAATCCCATTCCGATTTTAAGTAGCTTAGTTCACAAAATTGGAGGTTTTTTCTATTACAAAGAATGGTTGGAAGGGTGGAGTTTCTATTCTTAATAAGCTATCTATGATGGCTAAAAATTTGTAGCACTAGAATTTGGTGTCTTTTGGTAACATCTTTCTCAGAAAGACAAGACTTTGGGTAAGATTAGAAGGAATTCAGAGAGCTATTGAGAGTAATTACTCAAGGGGTCTCGTTAATCTTGAATGCAAATTAAAGGTAGAATTAGATGAAATGCTTCTTCAAGAGGAAGTTTATTAGTTTCAGGCTTTTAGAAGTAATTGGATTCAGTGGGATGATCATAATACTTCTTTCTTTCATATGTCTACTATGATTAGAAGGAGGTAGAATAAAATTAAGATGCTTCAGAATGACAATGGACAGTGGGTGATGGATATAGATCATTTAAAGATCATGGTTAGAGATTTTTATGTCCTGGTATTATGGATCTGTTGATTATGAGATAGGTATTCTGCCTACCGATTGTTTTCCTTTGATTAAGCATGAGTTGGCAGATATGTTGATACCTTTTACAAGGGAAGAGGTAAGAGCTGCTGTGTTTTAAATGGATGGATTAAAAGCTCCAAGGCCAGACAAAACTCCAACTTGTGTTTATTAGAAGATGTTGGGAGTGATGGGTAGTGATCTTACAGATTTGGTTTTGAACTTTCTAGAAAATGGTAGCTTGCCTTTTTGTATTAGTAATACTTACTAGTTTTTTTTTTTCCTAAAATCTCTAATCCATAGAGTATGACTCAACTCAAATCGATCAGTTTATGTAATATGACCTTTAAGACTATCATAAAGGTTTTATTTAATCGTTTGAAGATTATTTTTCCCGATATCATTTATCCTTTTCAATGTAGTTTTATTCCTAGTTGCCAAATTACAGACAATATTGTTATCATTAAAGAAGTGTTGCATTTGATGAATAAAAAGAAAATAGGAGTTGGTTGGATGGTAATAAAAATAGATTTACAGAAGGCATATGATATGTTAAGTTAGGACTTTATTCGAGATACTCTTTATAAAGCCCATCTTCTTGCTAATTGGGTTAAAAGACTAATGGAATGTGTAGGATAAGCTTTTATGCACATTAATTCTTTGGAATGGAGATATGTTGGATTATTTTAAGCCGACAAAGGGGGTCCGTCAAGGGGATCCTATTTCCTTATATATCTTTGTGCTGTGTGTGGAGAGGTTAGCTTACTGTATCATAAAAGTGGTTGAAGTTGGAGATTAAAGGCCTATTCAGATACACCAGAGAGCTTTAAATCTTTCTCATTGTATGTTCACCAATGATTTGATTTTATTTTCTGAAGCTTCTAATCACCAATTCATATTGTGAAGAGAGTCCTGGATTATTTTTATAAAGCTTCAGGGTGATGGGTTAACTTTCATAAATCCATTATAGTATTTTCTTCGAATGTAAGTAATGAGCTTGCTACTGAAATTTTTGATGTGGTTAATATTAAATGGGCTATGGATTTTGGCATGTATTTGGGTTCTCTAATGGAGCAAGTTCGGTTAAGTAATAAGATGTATCAATTTTTTCTTGATAGAGTTTATAATCGGATTACTAGTTGGAAAGCGAAGCAATTATCCTTAGCAGGTATAATTACTCTTGCCAAGTTTGTGATTAGTTCTATACATTCATATGTTATGCAAACTTGTCTTCTTCCTAGTAACTTATATGACGAAATTGATAAGATGACTAGGAAGTTTATATGGGGCGATAGTGATAATGCTCATAATGTTCATTTAGTAAATTGGACGCTGGTGACTATGCCCAGGGATGCTAAAGGTTTGGGTATTTGATAAATGAAAGAGAATAATATGGCTATGTTCTCTAATTTGGGTTGGAGGCTTATTATAGATTCGGATGAGATATGGAGTAGATTGCTTTGCAACAAATATTTAAGTAATGTTATGAGCATTTATGAGTTTAAGGTAAAGCCTGGAGTGTCTCATGTTTGGCAAGGATTGTTAAAAATCTCTTTACAATTTTTTAAGCGTGTCTTGAAACTAGTTGGAGTGGAGTGTTAACTCGGTTTTGGTAGGACAGTTGGGTTATGAAAGTTCCTTTGTTGAATTTTGTTACTCATCAGTTATCTATTGAGAAACATGGTAGGTCTGTTAGGGATTATTGGGATGGTGGTATGGGATGGAAGTTGGATCTTTTTAATGATGCACTTCCAGAGAATGCTATTCAACACATTCGTCCTTATGTTCTAAGTGATGATATGGCTAATCATGATTCTTTTGCATGGCAGTTGAATAGCTCTGGTGCCTATTCGGTTATGTTCATAATGATATGGTGACTGATTCTAATAATTGGAAGATGGTTTGGAAGCTCAAGATTACAAATCATATTAATACTTTTTTGTGGTTGGTGCTTCATCAAAAAATTATGTCTAATGAGGAGAGGAAGAAGAGAGGATATTCTAATGATGATGGATGTTCCCTTTGTCATGCCTTATGTGAATCTATTCTTCATATTATTCATGATGGTTGCTTAGCAAGAAATTTCTAGGTCCAGCTTTGGGATAATTCGAAATGCAGTCATGATTCCCAGCTTCCTCTGAAGGAATAGATTTTACTCAATTTGCATACTAGAAGGAGGTCTGGGTATGATTATGATTGGCCTATTTTGTTTGCACATAGGATTTGGTATTTATAGAAGTGGTAGAATGAGCTAATTTTCAAATGGAATATTTTTCCTTCAAAGGATTTTGTGGCTCAGGTTAAACAACAAAGTAATTTTTGTATCTCGGTTTGGAAGAGTCAAGAAGGCTTACTTTCGAAAGGCCTCAATGTTTAAATACATTAGTTGGATGGGACTGCCCTATCTCAGGTTTGTATAAACTGAACACTGATAGTGCTTCTCGAGGACATCCTGGGGCAGCATGTTGCAGTGGTGTTGTGCGGGACTCGAATGAAAGATGGGTGATAAGCTTTATTATGAAAATTGGGTTTTATTCTTCTGTTGTGGCTGAGTTATGGGCAATGGTTAAGGGTTTGGACAGATGCTGGCAACTAGGAATTAAACAAGTGCATCTGGAAATGGACTCAAAGGTGGTTCATGATATGCTGATTAGGAAATGTAAAGGACAAGGACATTATGGTTTGTTGCTGCAGAAATGTTGGAAGAGTTTAGAGTGGGAGTGAGATGTTCATCTATCTTATGTTCATAGAGAAGGGAATAAGGCAGCTAACTTGTTGGCAAATTTGGGATTCCAATTTCAGTATGGGCTATAAATATGGGATGTTCCTCCTAATGAGATTTATGGGTAGGGCTGAGCATCGGTCGATTCGGCTTAAGATGGATAAAATTTTTTTGATTTTTTTAGAACTATTATGAGAACCAAACCGAGCCGATGATAGATAAAGAAGAATCGATTTTGAAGACCGATAAGGTCGGTAATGTTAGTTCGGTTCAGCGGTTGGGCCAAATTATGGGCTGGGCTAACAAAAATAATAAAACAGACAAACATTTAAAGCTTTTACTAATTTGGGCAAAGCCCAATTTTTTTTACATAGTTACAAAAGCCTATTTTAGGACCAGCCCAATGAGTCAAATTTACAAAATAAGTAAGTAACTGGGGCCAAGCCTAATATTTAACCATATACAGGATTTACAACTTACAAATTATATAAGTAAAATTAAATACAAAAAATATAATTGAAGTCCAAATTGTCTGAGACTTCCACTAAAGTCTATATCAGTGTTAAGAAAGCTAAAAAGCTTCCATTTCATTAACATGACTTCAACAAAAATTCAGAAGCCATCATCAAACTCAAAGCTTCCACCCAAAATATATATGCAAATATACTATCTGCAAATCAAGCAAAAAATTCCGATTGCAAACATAGCAATGATTCACCAAAAAGATTACCATTCCTGCACACAGGCATATATATAAGTATACAGAATCACAAAACAAGGAAAAAGAGAGTAAAAAATAAACAAAGTGGGCTCATCTATTAAGTTTTCTAGTCATGTCGAAGTGGTGCCACAACTTCTGGCAACAACTACATGTCACTAGAGAAATGGTAAGCAACCAGATTCATATAATCTGAAAAGAACTCATGTGGAAGCTTCATCATTGCCCATTCATATTCAGAGATATGCAACAAAAAAAAAACTTAAACAGAAATGAGCAACATTTTCATAGAAATCCAAAAGCAGGTAGACAGAAATGAAATGCAGTTTCTATGAAGTGAAAAAACTAAGTAGAAGGACAAACAAAGCAACGTGGGCTCAGATATATATATTTTTAATTCAGTGTAAAAAAACAGCCAAAACTAGCAACAAAAAGATGCCACCATAGAAACAATAAACACTTTTACTTCTCAGAACAACAAAATGGTGGAAGCATCATCATAGCCCTTAAACATATACAACATCAACACTGGCAACTTTCACATGTCAGCCACTTCAAGTGTTGTTAACAAGTAACAATACTGGCAACTGAAATACATGTTAGCCATGCAGAAGCAAAAGCAGGCAATTACAAAGAAGCACACATCAAATGCACAGCAGTCACCAATTAGAAATAATCAATAAAATCAATTCAATATTACTGAAGATTCATTTAAGTGGCATTTGATGATGCCATTGCTTGGGAGACTCCAACTGGAGGCAACTCTGAAAAGAGAGAGTTTAGAAATTAGATTAGAAAGATATGAGAAGCAGAAAAATGAAATGCAGAAGAATGTAAAGAAATAAAATTCTAAAATCTACCTTTCTCAAAATTCTCAACCTCATCTAAGGCCTCTTCAACTGATACTGTATTTCCAGACTCTCGCAGCCAATCCTGGGTACATATTAAAGCTTCCACAAGTTTGGGAGTCAAAGAACTTCTAAAACAATCTAGCACCCTTCCTCCTGTGCTAAATGCAGATTCAGAGCCACAGTGGAGATGGGCAGAACAATCACATCATGTGCTAAGATTGATAGAATGGGAAATCTCTCAGCATTAAGCTTCCACCATCTCATAATATCAAAAGTGCCCTCATCTTCAATAACAGATTCTGAGAGATAAAGATCCAAGTCAGTCTTTTGGCCCCCACCAATTCCAAGATCCATCTTGTGCTTTTTAAATCTGGCTTTTAAGAGGGACATTAATTTCCCAATATCAGCAAAAGCAGTCTCAGATGCATCACTTGAGATGCCATATTGAGAAGAACCTTGAGAAGGAGGTTTAACAGAAGTAGAGTAATCATCAAGTAGTTCTTACAAACCATATTTCACATTAGATAAAAGGCTTCCACCAACAGATTCCCTATAGATATGATTCAGGGAAAACTTCATGTATTCCAACTTATATCTAGGATCAAGAACATATGCAATAAAAATTAATAAGTTCATCTTAGTTGGATCCCCCTAGTACTTATCAGATTTGGCTTTCATTGAAAAAGCCATTGATCTTTTACTGACATCATCACACCATTACCACTCATGCAATATACAGAACAGATAAGATATTTTAGAGAAAAAAGTATTTGTGACATAGTGAGAACTAGAAATTCTCAGTGTCATCTCATAAAATTTTTCCAAAAAATCAACAAGTTGCTTGACTGAAAGCCAGTCTATGAAGTCAGGTACATCATCCTCTAAGTCTGCCCTATATGCATGGTCATATTTCTCAAATTTTTCAAAAACATTTTCAAACAAGCAAGTAGTTTTTAACATAACATATGTTGAATTCCACCTAGTTTCCACATCTAAGGTCAAAGAACATTTACACTCAACAACAATTAAGTCAGCAAATTCCTTAAATTTATGCAACCTAGCAGGTGAATTCCTAACATATCTGACTGATTCTCTAACCCGTTTAACAGATCTGCCAGCTTCTTTCAAACCCTTATTTACAACCAAATTCAGAATGTGTGCAATACAACGCATGTGAACATACTTAATTCTAACAGCAAATGTGCCCCAAGACATTTTAAAAAAAAAACCAAGTGTAGTGTCATTTGAAGAAGCATTATCTACTGTCACACAAAAAACATTTTTAATACCCCAATCAACGAGATAGCTTTCTAAACTTTTTGCAATGTACTCACACCTATGGGATGTAACAGGGACAAAAGAAATGATTTTTTTCTGGAGCTTCCACTCAACATCAATGTAATGAGCAGTAATGCACATGTAATTAATGCGTTGAATACTAGTCCAAGAGTCAGTTGTGATGCTGACGCTTTGACTTTGGTAGTGATTCATGATAACAATTTTCAATTTCAAACGAGCATCTAAATATGCATTAAAACAGTCTCGGCTTACTATCCATCTGCTAGGTATTTTGAACTTAGGACATGCAACATTGATAAAATTTTTGAATCCCTCCCCCTCAACAAATTTAAATGGAGGCTCATCAACAATGATCATGTTAGACAATGCAATTCTAATTGCTTCATTATCAAACTTCCATGTCCCTAGAACACCTAAAGGGTCAGAACTATGCACATTAGGTTTCAGAGTTAAAAGGCTCTGCCTAGTGTCCTTAGGGTTAGGATTTTTAGTGCAACTAAGCATATGATTTTTAATGGATGATGTCCCATTTCTTTTGGTGTCAACAAACAATTGTTTAGCACAATAAAGACATATAGCTTTTACCAACTTCCCTTGCTTGTCAAGGATTTTCTCGAAGTGCTCCCACGCCTTGGTTCTGAAATCAGAGGTTTCCTTTCTCTTTTTTTCTTTTTTAATACCTTCTTATTGCTGTTGGGCTTCCATATTTACAGGAGCAAGAGGCGGGGTCTACTCACCAGTAGTAGGTGGTACAATGCCACTGGCAGCTTCTGCTTCATTTTCCATCTATGCCATCAATTTATATGAAACAAAACAAAACAATAAACAGAATTAGACAGAAGCTTCCACCAATAACAAGTTAATAACTCATGATGGAAAGTAGAACAGTCTCGGCTAATAACAAGTAAATATTTAATATTAATAAGAAAATTAAAATTAATTAAATTGAAAGAGATTATTTAATAATACTACTATATAGAATTAACAAAAAAATTAAATTTAAATATTGTATTATAAATTTAAATATTTAATATTAACATAAACTTAAAAAATCTATATTAATTTTAAATTTAGAAAATATTTAAAAACAATGATCAAATAAAAATATGATTTTTATTCCATAATTATATTTTTTTTAGATCAAGCAATTTTTTAAATCACTTTAGTAAACACAGATTCAATAAAAGAAATATTCAAAACTAAATATTCAAAATATTCATATTTACAAAGTAAAAACCATATTTTCAAAAACCTATTTTCAAAATCTATTTTAAAAAATTTTACATATTCAAAATAAAAAAAAATCAAGTCACAAAATAATCAATAAATGAGATTTATACCTTTCAAAGTGATGTTTTCAGAGATTGCTCTGACTCCAGTGATGTAAAAAAGAAGGAACTTCCACCAAAAATTCAAACGAAGGACAGATCAAGCACTTTAAGCTTCCACCATAAGATCTTTTTATGAGATCGAGTAAAATACTTCGTTGATTTAACCAATGAATCGATTCACCAGCGTATCATGCAAAATACAGAACAACAAACACAAAATACATCAAGATATAATCAAAATAGCAAAAAATTTAATCGATTAATACGAAAAACTTAGAGATATAATAAGAATATTATCAGATCTAGTAGATCCAGCTAAGAAAGACTTTGCAAATCAATTTCATGTAATGAACATTGACAGTAAAAAAAAACAACAATAAAGAAATAAATCAACTTAGTTTTTATATAACAGATCACCGAGTCAGAGAGATCGATGGAAACATAGAGAGTAGGAGTCTCTGAGTGTAAGAGACTCTAGCCATAAGAGAAAATAAATTGATAATGAATATACAATAGAACATAAACAACAAAGATGTGGGGATGACAGCAAGGGAAGAGGCAAAGCTAGACCGGAGATGACACAAGAACGGCGCCGATATGAGTGTCTTTGATTTTAGGGTTAGGGTTAGATAGATGAGAGAAGAGAGGTCTCTAGAAGGGTCAAGAGACAGACGGAGGCAGAGAAAATGATGGGTGTGGGGTTAATAAGAGGTATTTATATATAATATTTTTAGGGTTAGGGTTAAGGGTAAAACGACGTCGTTTTATAGGTATATATACAGTACTTTGGTTTTTCGATCGATTCTGTAAAATCAACTTCCCAACCGAACCGACAATCAAAAACCAAAATTTTCTTAATAACTCAACCAAACTGGCCTTAGGCACATCTCGGTCACCAAATTGCCCTTGTATTTCAATTCGGTCCGGCACGATCTTCTCGATTCGAGCAGTTATTGCTCAGCCCTATTCGTGGGCAATTGATGGATGACAGGCTTGGAGTTTCTTGGACTTGATCAATAGTGGTTTAATCTAGGTTTATTTGCCCTCCCCTTTATCAAAAAAAAAATAACAAAAATATTAAATATATAATTAATAATAATAATAAATATATAATATATTAAAATATTAAACTGATTTATCTTTTTTTTTTAAATAGTGACAAAATTATTCTATTTTATTAAAATAGCGGGAGTTAAAATATATTTTTAATAAAAAAAAATTTCATTGATTGAAAGTTAAAAGGTGAAAAAGTAACAAAAATAAATCTCACTCAAATTATAAAAAAATTTTGTTACTATTCTTCAATTGTGTTGATAGAGTTCTTTTGAAGATATCTTGGTGATCTATACACTCAACTCAATATTTTTAAATAGCCATAAATTGACTTTTTGATTTTTAAATGAGTCCGATTGTAAAGATATCAACAAAATGTTCACAATAAGGATATATTCAAACTCTATAAAAGGAGAAATAATTAAATCCTATGAAGAGTATTAAATCCATAAAGGAAGATTCAACAAATTCAAATAAATAAATAAATAAATTAGAAATATGGATTTGTTGAATGTAACGAGATAGAATAAAACAAATAAAATAGAAAAGAATAATAACAAGGGGTCACCCAGATTCAAGTGAGAATTTTATGGAAAAAAGAGAGTAAAGGGAAAGAAAAAAATAAAAATAAGGGATGAAAATACTTGAATCTCAAATACCGGGGGATACAAAAATAGTTATCATTTGCACTTAGATTTTAGAGGTAATTAGTAATAATCAAAAATATATTTTTTTGATGAAAAAAAAAAAGAGAAAAAGAAGGGGTTAAAATATTCGATTTGTTATAATATTGATGGAAAATTTAAATGGAATGACAAAATTAAAAATAAGAGATGAAAGCATTTGAATATCAAATACAATTGATATAAATGTAGTCATTATCTGAACTTGATAGACAAATATAATTTTTCTAGAATTATCTAAATTCCTTTTTTTTTTAATAGATTGGATGAGTATCCAAACCACTAAATAGATCTAATGCCAAAAGAAATTTTTTGAAGATTTGTAAGGAAATTTCATCACTTAAGTGTCATGGATTCAACCTGTAACTTTTAATATCTATTGATATATGGTTTGGTTGGCCTAAGAGCAAAGGACCAATAATAAAAATGCAAGAAAAATGACCCTAAATAGTCCACCTCCCTTCATAGGCCTTTGACCTAAGAGAAGCCTTATGATGACATTACTTAGGCGGCGCCTTAGTGCACTAAGGTGAAGCACTTATTACTATGGTGGCATCTTAGCAAAGCTGAGCTATTTTTAAAATAACAGAGAAAGCCATTTTTTGACATAATTTTCTCCAACGGTTAACATAGAAAATCGTTGTTAACTAGCTGGGAACATGGAGGAGGTGGGGGAGTTAGTTTCTTAGAGGGAATTAAAAGAAAAAGAGAGGGAGGAGAATCGAAAACATTAAAAAAAAAAGGAGCTGAAGAAAAAAAAAGAAACACAATAACATTCAAGAGAGAAGAGAAGACCAAAGAAGAAAAAACCAAAGAGAGGGACAAAAAAGAGAAAAATTTAGAAAGGGGAAGATTTGAGCTAGGAAAAGGGGAATTCCATAAAAGAATTGAACTACGAACCTAGAAAAAATACACAAAAGGGAGAAAAGTTAAAAAGAGGAAGACAGTTAGGGATCAAAGTTATAGGGGGAAGAAGATTGTTAGTTTTACACTGATTCGAGGCTCATTATTATCATACTAAAAGTTTCTGAGAGCCAAGACAGAAGGTCAAGCCCGTGTTAAACAAGTAGGGTCATTTTCATTGACTTTGTCTTTTCCTTATAGGTTATTTTTACGAACTAATTTTTATTTCACTATTTTTTTTGACAAGGATCATTATTAATTCAAAACTATAGTTTTTATTTTTATTTTTATTTTATCTATCTGTAAAAAAGGTTGTAATCATTTCTCCTTCTAAACGTTTTTTTTTTTTGCATGCACACTTATTTACTTTAGTTATTTGTTTGATGAATGAATAATTGCAACATGGTGGATTTAATGGATATTATTTTGCTAAAAATGGATTAGTTGCAAACTTGGATCTAATTGTAAAATTGAAAAATGTTTGAAGGTGATTGCATTTTGGCACGTAATAAAGAAATAATTAAAAAATTAAAAATAATAAAACACGAAATACAAATGGAGATCGATCGATTGCAAGGTCTGGTGGGTGTTCAAAAAGCTCATACCTATTTTTCGAATCCAATCTCTGAGAACAGTTGCTTGGCTCCTTTATGGGATTCAGTTGTTATGAAGTGTATTTCGAATTTCACTCGAGTGGCGACTCCATCTCCAATCTAAGATTTATAGCTCGTGATTATACTCCTTAGTGGACCTCAAGCCCATGCAGTGTCGAGGTTATCAAACTCTTAGGTGCTCATTGAACCTTTTCGCTTACAAGATCCTTAAAAAATTTACCACTTAATTTCTAAACCTTTTTAATACCAAAAGAGCAAGGGAAAGAGTAGAGGGAAAAAAAAAATTATGATAATTTGTTAGTCTTTTGATAGCCAATTTTTCAAAAGTTTTTGCTTACATGTCAAAATATATGATTTAATTAATATTTGAATGAATCCAATGTTTCACTTTTTGATCGTTCATTTACATTTATAAGATATTGCTATATGCATATATAAATATAAAGTAAATATTTTTTTGACTGGTTGAAGTGGTTTAATTCTCTACCATAAAAAAGAGTAAGGAAAATGGAAGTTCGAACCCTATCACTTGAACTACTCATGAGGGAAAAATATAAAGTAAATGAGAGACACTTAAATTGATTAAATTAAACATCGTTAATTACAATATAAAATCATATCAAAGTTGATAAGTACGATCCGATTTCAGAAAAAAAAAATAGGAGAAAGTATGGAAAACCACCATGTGGTTTCAAGTTTTTGTAATTTTATGAGTCCAATGATGTTAGCCTTATATACTGGAAATCATCAAACGACGACAAACACAAGACCCAAATTGTCAAAAAAGTGAAACACATACTTAAAAGTGCAAAACCTTGAAACCACAGGGTGGTTTTCCGTACTTTCCCCTTAATTGTTTTTACTTAGGTTATACAAGGTGGTAGAGTCATTTAACGACGTTAACCTCATATACTGAAAATTGTCAAATGGCGACAAACACAAGACACAAATTGTCAAAAAATGAAACACATACTTAAAATTGCAAAACCTTGAAAGCACAAGGTGGTTTTTCATACTTTTCCCAAAAAATTATTTACGTTAACCATTCATATCTATAGATGGGAAGTAAAAAAATTAAAGAGAAGAAAGCAATGGTTCACCTAATAAATATAGAAAAAAATATAAGAGCAATGTCTCGCTAATATTAAGGAATCTCATATTGAAAGATTGGAGAGAGAATCTTGATCTTATATGTATGGGTACTGCACATCTTAATAGATTATTTTCTAAAAGAAGGTAATGGCCCCATGACAAGTGGTAACATAGTTGATTCTACTCTTTTTTAATGTGGGACCCTCATCAGAGATACATTGGTGAGGTAGGCCCAGATTATCGGAGTATTAGAGAAACGTTTCAATCCTTATGTACCGCCGGGTGGGTCCATCTTCTCCGACACATATGGAGCTGGTGCGATGAGGGCATTGTACAATTAAGTGGGGCTGAATATCACAAATACTAAGAAATCTCACATTGAAAAGTTGTAAAGAAAATTTTGGCCTTATAAGCATGGACACTGCGCACCCTAGTAAATTAGTCTTTTAGAGAGAAGGTAATGATCTCATGAAAAAATTCTATAAAAACTCTTGTGCAAAACGTCTTTGGTAAGCTTTTTATTCAATATTTCATTTTTAAATTAATCTTAATTAATCTTATGTTGTCAAAAGTATATATAAAAATCTAAACGTTTATAATCTTTTGTAATTTTATTCCAATATTTAAATTTTAACAAAAGTTTTCCAATTTTATTAATTATTGGTAACTTTAATAGAAATAGGCATTT
>CATIWK010065336.1:0-26165 GCA_949634005.1 Mallotus japonicus
CGAGACTAAGAGAAGTTGGTATTCCGAATCCAGAATTTCCTGGTTATGGTGCTAGCTTTCTTTTAGAGAATCGAGTACCACCTCCTATTTTGTCCCAGTTATTACCCTGGGTGGCGACTCCATCATCTCCACGCTATGTCTATGTGATATAGTAGTGTGTTCCCTAAAGCCCTGAGCTTAAACAGTGTCGCGATTGCAAGAAACTTGGGCGCGCGCTAAACCCCACCATCTACAATGTGATAATTGCAAATTGGATCCTAGAGATTGGAATTCTTGATTAGATAAAGGATTATGCACGTTTGAGCAAAATTTTTGAAATTTGCCTTACTAAGCATTAGATGCTTGATTTTCATAATCAATTCCTAACATGTTGAACCTTAACTTCGTCATTCTTCTCACACCCATCGGCTACCTCCTCATCTTCAAGTCTTCCACACGTACCATGTTGTTGTCCTTAGCCCGGATGTCTCCTCCACATCCTCGTCCAGCACTCGATATGTTGGGTTTCGTGATCCAAAACACAGCGAAAAATAAAACTTTTAACCATGAAAACCCATAACCTGGATCCATGTAATTCGAATTAGATCAATTGAGAGGGTTTTCCAAAAACTCACTAAGACAATTTCCAGGCAAGAAAGTTAGAAGGAAGAGAGGGGGGGGGGGTTCACGCCATTGACACCCTACCTCGAGCTTTACGTATTCCTTTGTCGGATTGAGATGTTACCAAAAGGTCACGCCCTCTATGGTATCCACACGAACAAGGTGATCCAAAGCAAAGTAGGTCTGCTAGAACCTTTGTTGTCTTATAACACTTTTCTCTTTATGTTTTTTTCTCACAAGAAGTAGTAGAGGAGGAAGGAGAATGTGGCTTTGCAAACCCTAGAGAAAGAGATGTTTATATATACATCCAATCTAGGGTTTCTCTTACCAAAACAGTTTTAGTAAGAATAGACTACCTTTTCTACTTTGATTCTAATTCCAAATTAGAATCATTTCCTATTTATTTTAGATAACTCTTACCTAAAATAAATAAATGCTAATATATATATATATATATTCACTTATTTATTTAATCTTCCATAGAGATAATTATTGGGCTAATTAACCCAATACTGCTTTGGGCCCGTTCTGAGTGTGCAACCCTCTAGGTTTACACAACGTTGGCAGTGGGCCTAAAATTCCCATTTAGCCCACAAGTCATAATTGGTCTCTAGCAAGACATTATGACAACCCAAGTTATGTGAAAGCCGATAATCCGACATAACCTAAAACACAGATTGTACTATAGTCCTTTTATCACATGATATCCTGATTGAACATAAGGCATGGATTATGTCATCCTTATATCATTCAATCATATTATTTCTCGATCCCAAGTAGACTGATACTGATAACTCTTTATCATTCTAGCATGGCCATGCATTTCTCTTCAGTTTAACTCATCGAGGGGCCCAACAGATATCTTCTCAAAATAACTTAGGGACAAATTCCATCTTAACCACTCATATAACTCATTCTACATCCAATCACAACCTATTTTACCATTCGATTAAAGATGGTGTAGGGATGTGTCAAGATACAAAACTTATCATGCAGGAAAC
Source organism: Mallotus japonicus (assembly GCA_949634005.1). Classification (NCBI taxonomy): domain Eukaryota; kingdom Viridiplantae; phylum Streptophyta; class Magnoliopsida; order Malpighiales; family Euphorbiaceae; genus Mallotus; species Mallotus japonicus. Next base: position 1,602 of record CATIWK010065336.1, read on the forward strand.
CATGGTGATTTCAGGTCAAATGACTCAAATAATACTACTATGATGAGAATTACCTATGACAATAATCCATGTGGTATTATTATAGTGGGTCGATCCAGTACATCATTTCTCCAAATATGTACCTATGAGTTTGACTTAATATCTCACATACATGATCAGTAAAACTTAATCATCAGTTAACCTCATACTAGTCTTTATTCATTATTGTTCTCACAATAATAATCGACTAGGGATATTTAGATTAGAATTCAAGTATCACCTAAGAGTTTTACTATCAAGTCACGTACTTGATGATCTTAGTAGAATTAACTAATCAATGATAATACTAGAATTAGCCAGTAATGATAAAAATGCCACTTTATTAATAAAATAGAAATATGATGAAGTCAAAGTATGGCCATTATCTAATTGGCCAAGGGCATAACACTAACACGATATCCATTGTAAAGGTATGTCTCTTACTCTAGATTATCTGATAAACATCGCTCCTTTGTGCTTAACATATCTTGTCTGGTTGAGCCAACAAATTATGAATAGGCTCATCATGATCCTCAATGGATTGCCCCTATGAATTCTGAGATTTAAGCCCTTAAAAATAATAAAACATGGTCCATGGTTGCCCTACCTCCTGGCCAATGACCAATGGGTTTTTAAGATCAAGTATAACTCTGACGGAATAATTGTACACCACAAAAGCTTGCCTTGTCGCCAAAGGATTCACACAATGTGAAGGGATTGATTACAAAGATACCTTTGCTCCTGTAGCCTAATTGATTACTGTCCGTTGCTTACTAGCCATTTCTGCAGTTCGTCATTGGTCTTTACACCAGATGGACATGCAGAATACATTTCTTCATAGAGAATTAACTCAAGAAATTTGCATATTGCCTCCTCCAGGTTACCATCGACAGGGGGAGAATGTAGTTTATCGACTTCACAAGTCACTATATAGGCTTAAGCAGGCATCTTGTAGTTGGTTCCAATATTTCTCTTATGCACTTCAAGAAATTGGGTTTCAACAGTCCAAGGCTAATTATTCACTATTCATACAAGCTCATGCAGATTCTATCACCATTGTACTGCTTTATGTTGATGATATGGTCATAACATGGAATAATGAGAAGGCCATTAGTGATCTCAAATAATTCCTCAATAGCTGCTTCAAGATTAAAGATCTTGGACCACTTAAATACTTCCTTGGCATTGAAGTTACTTGTTCCAATGAGGGAATCGCAATCAGCCAGTGAAAGTACACACTTGACATATTGGAAGAAGCTGGGTTACTTGGAGCCAAACCAGCCAATGTTCCCATGGAACCTGATTTAGTGCTAACAGAAACAGGCAGTGAGGCTCTCAAAGATTCCACTCGATATCATAGACTGATTGGGAAATTGATTTATCTCACAATTAATTAGCCTGAAATCACATACTCAGTGAATACACTTAGTCAATTCATGCAAGAGTTGAAGATGCATCATCTCAAGGCTGCTCATCATCTCCTTTAATATCTAAAAGCAGCCCCTGGACAAGGTTTATTGTTCTCATCGAACAACCCACTTCATTTAATCGAATATCGTGATGCTGATTGGGCAAGATGTCCAATTACTCGAAAGTCTGCAACAGGATATTGTATTTTCCTTAGCAAATCCCTTGTGTCTTGGAAGAGTAAGAAGTAATCAATGATTTCCAGATCATCAGCAGAAGCAAAGTATCATTCCATGGCAGTAGCTGCTTGTGAACTTACTTGGTTGAGATTTTTATTGAAAGATTTACATGTGCCATATCCTAAGCCAGCAAATTTGTTTTGCGATAACCAAGCAGCCCTTCACATTGCTGCAAACCCAGTGTTTCATGAACGGACAAAGCATATCTAATTAGATTGTTATACCATTCATGAAAAAATTCAAAAAGGCGAAATCAAGACAACTTATGTGCAAACGGGAAGACAAGTAGCAGATATATTTACAAAGCCATTTCGGTCACCAGCATTTCATACACATCTCAGCAAGTTGAGTGTCATAGACATTCACACTCCAACTTGAGGGGGAGTATTAAAGGAAAGAAAATCAATCAAGGTGATCAACATCTTTATGTAATGGAGCAAATCATGTAACAAGCTATAAATCAGCATATTATATAGAGTAATTATAGGGTCATGATTCTATAAATATTAGCTTCCATAAATAGCTTAGCCATGTTCTATATAATGGCATCCTTGTACAAATCAATTCATTATATATGTATATATATATATATATATATATAAAACATACATTTTTCTTCTCAATTCGTTTAGCTGGAGACAATGGAAATAATGAGAGAATTAGGTTTAGTATTAAGAACTCATGAATCGAAGAAGATCCCAGTCTTGATTATTGTTGGTTCAATTGTTCAAAAAACTATACATTAGAATATAATTAGAGACCAAAGGTTGTAATAATACTTTTTAGAAATAGGTTAGTGGCCTGCCCCAAAGAATAACACTTTGCACAAGAGGTGGAATAGGAATATCCTCTTATGATTTCTTTATATTCCTGAAAAGAAGGGGGTGTAATAAGCAATTACCTACAATCGACAAAAATATAGTTTAGAGAACAAATTACAGTAAGAATATATCATTAGTAGAAATCCTTTTGGATGAGAAAAGATGCAACACTAAATTCTTTAACTTCACAATTGCTAGTTAGGAAAGAAGATGAACATTATAACATAATAAAGAGGCAATGGAGTGGGTGGGAATAAAACTAAAAAAAAAACTACAGGAGTTAAATCATGCCGTAAGTGATGTTTAGCTAGCTAGAGGGACAAATTTAATCAGTAAGCTTCCCTGTGATACATGAAAAAATGCAGGAATACATGTTCACACAATTAATTGAAATTTGAACAAAACAATAGGAGCATTATATTTCAAAATCACTTAGGCTATGATGCACGAAAACTTCTCTAAATAGGCATTTCCACGTTTCGGAAACGTTTCGATAACGGAAACTTCTAGAAACTCCTCGGAAAAGTTTCAAGGCCGTTTCCGCAAATATGAAAAATTAGGAAACAAGTTTCCTATGCGGAAACGCGTTTCCAACTTGAAAAATATATTTCTTTAGTATTTTTCTAAATTAAAAAGGAAACAAATTAAAAAATAATTTTTATATTTTTCTTAACTAAACAAAATAATTTCTATAATTATACTACTGCTTGATAGAATAGATAAAAATTTTAATGATTTATATATATTCGTATATTTTTAATATTTGTTTATATACCCCTATATTTTTAATATTTACATGTTTCCCCCACGTTTTCATTTCCTATATTTTAAGAAATGGAGTTTCGCTGTATCCGTTTCAATGTTTCCCCGTTCCCCCATTTATGTTTCCGTGCTACATAGCACTCAGGTATAACAATGGGAAACAATCATCTAGATAGAAGTAAAAGAGTATTTCTTGGAAGTCATAATCAGATTAGTAATGCCTTGGCCAATTAGTCCACACTCAAAGCCAATTGAACCATACTCATAAGCTATTGCACCAGAGTCAGAAGTGAAATAACAATTCAATTCAATTCTGTATACAAACTCTCTGTCTTCAAAATATAAAATTACTCAAATCCATTTCTTCTAACTTAAAAACTAAAAACTATTTAAAAAAGGAATAAGAAAAAGAAAAAAGTTTAGCACTGCTGCTGTTATAGCATTCCAAAGATATATTTTTACTAAGAGTCTTTCTTTTTTCAATGTTTTCTTTTTTCATTGTAAGCATGAACAAATATCTTAAAGCTCGGAACTACAAGTATTGTATTGGGATGAGATATGTAATGAGATTTGAGGACAAGGAAGTTCTTGATGAAAGGTATCATCTTATGGTGATGGATTACATTATAGTAAGAAGTTGGTCTATTTTTAACAATCATATTATCAAACTACAGCTCCAATGGCATAATTATTGGCATTGAAACATCTCTAAGATGGCTTGATTCTAGGAGATGCTTTAAGGTTGATTAATTTCTTTAATCATCATCTTCATTTCAAGAAGAATTCTTCCATTTATGGTTTTTGGATGACAATAGGTTTAATAGGATGAACGTTCTTTAATCTTGCATCCATAAAAAGTATCTCTATGGGAAATGGAAATTACTCTTGACTCACAACCTGTTTCAAGGTTCAAGCGATCACGACTATCATCTTCATGGGAAATGGAACTTTCTCATTCAAGCCCCCAAGTTATGCTGAGGGTCAAACAATTGCGATCATCTATTTTTATTTTATGAACACCAGATTTTGGTACTCTATCCTTCCCATAAGTAATATTTTTGGTCCACTTATTCTAATTTCAAATGATGAACTTTCTGCTCTCTGTTTTTGGTCCAACCTAATGCTAAGGTCAAATTGAGGCCTGAAGCTACTGAGGATCCACTTTCTAATAAAAAGGAATCCCTGATGCAAAAGACCGAGGAAGATATCATTAAGATTCAGAACATTCGGGGGGCAACTTTCTTAGGAGAAACAGAAGGGGTCATCCTACAAAAGTCATCAAGAGAGGTAATCAAAACAATAATGGTTTTTCCAATGACTGTTAACAACAAAAAATCCCTTAATGTCTTCTCTTTGGTAGATTCGATTAAAATATTGAGCTTTAAAAGGGATTATTTTGCATGGAACTGTATGAAAATGATAAATCAAGTGGTGGAATATTACCTCCCTGTTAAGCCTAAAAAAATGTGTGAAAGGGGATGGAGCTGAAAATATTTCACACTATGTGGGAAAATGAAAGCTAAAATAAGTAAAATAAATAACTGGCCTCTGGTAGGAATTTGCCACTAAGTGGCAATATTTTGTTTTTTGATTTTGAAAATTGGCTTGATAAGCATTATTTTAAATAAATAAAGTTTGAATTTTGTAAGTTTTTAGTGTGTTTCTATTTACTGTTGCAAGTTTAAATTTTTGTGTGTTTCTATTTACTGTTGCAAGTTTAAATTTTTGTGTGTTTCTATTTAATGTTGTTTGTCTCTAGTGTGTTTCTTTAGTGTGTGGAATAAATACTGTGAATGGTGATGTGTTGACAAAATTTTAGTGACATAACGGCCGAAAATTGGGCATTTTGATGAAGTAATGCATGGCTGTGGTGTATGTGTGTGGTGTGATCAGTGATGCAAAAGGTTGAACTGAAAATAGATAGGCAAACACAAAGGAAATCCCTAGAAGATAAGATAGTGGATTCATCTTCACTATGAAGAAAGAACTAGAGAAATATCAAGACAAGATGCAGACAAATTGCATAATTTCCAAATTCCTAGGCAAGAAAACATCAAAACAAAGGTTAAATAAATAATTAATTTGGCCATAAAATAAAATGCCTTGGAAATATAATCTTTTATGAAAATAGACATATTTTTGCAATTTACTACTCAGGCAAGCATGAACAAAATTAGTGTGGTTTTAGACATAAATTATTGTGGTTTTAATAAGCCACATGCTAATTTATTTTGTCTATATTATAATGGAGTGCTGTACCAAGCCATAAATGTTGGAACATGCAGAATATGCACAGAAAATAAGCAAAGCTCCTTTTTCCCAAAGGGAATTTATTTGTAAAGATGGATAAATGTAACCATTTAAAGAAACAATTTATTTGGATTAATTAAAGCCAAATTAAATAAATAAATTCCACAATAGAAGAAATTTGGCAAAATTTTGCTAAAATGAATATGGAAAAGTGTTTTAAAAATAAATAGTAATGTGCTCTAGAGCAAAGACCAATTTCCTAAATAAAAGGTGCAAGCTAAGGATGAGTGTTGACAGGGTTATTTTGGCCTAATGGGCTAAAATAGTTCTTGCCTGAGAATTAAATTACATGGAAAATTCATGATAAGGTTCTATAATTTACCTAAAGAGTTTTAATTAAATTTTAGGCTAAGAGAAGTTCATCTTATCAAAGTTCATCTTATCAAAGTTCATCTTATCTTAGCTAGATCATGTTAAAGATGAAAATTTGCAAACTAAAAAGGTAAATTTTAACAGAATTTTCTGCAAAGCATTAAACATGGTGAAAGTGCATTTTAAAGTGTCTAAGTGATTGACAGAGGCCTTAAGGCCTTAAAGAATAAACAAATTTGCCAAGTTTTTAGACCAAAGAGTGGTGACAATTTCGATTTGGCCATTATTTGCAATTTAAGAAGATTGGTGTAGATACCCTCTGTTTGGGCCTGCAACGAAAGCCCGATGATGAGAAAGTCCGTATCTCGAATGCAGGAAGAGTCCGAAATCTTCTTAGAATTGATTCGAAAGCTTGAACCTAACCCGAATCTTTCGAGTCTAGCTCGAAATACCTAGCCCAAGCACCAAGCCCACAACTTTCAAGCTTACCCAGGCCTTTTGGGCCCATGGCCCAGAGCAGGCCTGGGTGAAGAGGCAATCACCTCAATGAAGAGGCGCTGCTTCTTCACCCTGGTCAGTGATGAGGCGCCGCCTCATCACACTTGTCCCTTGCAGCAATAAATGCTATTTATTGCTGTATTTAACTCAAAAATCCACCTCTCCTCTGCATTTTTTTTGAACAAAAACAGAGACTTTTAAGGCTAAAATTAGCTGGAAAGGAGGAGAAGCAATGATGAATAATACTAGGTGGAGAGTGAACCTAAGTTTGTGTGAGAAATTGGAGAGAGAAAATGGGAGGGGCTTAAGTAGAGCTTAGGCTGATATTTTGAGGGACTCTTGGCCATTTGTTGAGGATCAGAAAAAAGACAAAAACGTTCTTGAGAGAAAAGAAAGAAAAACAAAGAGAAAACAAGAGGAAAAAAGAAGAGAAGAAGAAATCTAAGCTTAGGAGTTTAGTTCTTGGAAGGAGAAGAAGTCTTCTTGCATTCAAATAATCAAACAAAATTTGAGGGCTGAGTTAAGAGCTTCATACGTTCTTCAATCAGTGAGAATCCTCACTTTAGAGTCTTTAAATTTTGTTTTCATATAAAAGCATAAATTGTTAGATTTTTGGTTTATTTTGAGTATCTTGTTGTTTATTTGGTATTATATGAAAGCATGATTGTTTGAACATGTGAATTTTTGAGTATTGAGTCCCTAGTTTATGCTTATCTAAATGTATATTTGAATTACTTAAGTTTTAAGAAAGCATGTAATTCTGAGGTAGAGTACTCTATTGAGGAGAAGAGGTGCCACCTCTTCAAGATGAGGTGATCGCCTCACCACCAGAGTTAGTCATAACTCTGATTCATTTCAGTGTCTTTCTTGTTTATTTTCAGTATATTTTCTATATTTGATACACGTACTATATTTAGTATTTAGTGTTTCATGTGTTTGTCACATGTTTGACTTGCTAAAATGAATAATCCATACTTATGTGAATATTCATGTCTATTTTCATGTATAAATCTGATTTGAATTATTTTTAAATATTGTGTATATTTGAATATGGAGCTAACCATATTTGTTGTAGGTTTTTTAGTGATTACAAATCACTATTTAATTAGTGGATTAATTAGTTTTTGAGAGGTTTTATTGGATTATTGTAATAATTATATAAAGAATTGTAATCCTTAATCCCTTCCCCATTTGTATTGGATGAATGGTTGTAATATTTTTGTTCATTATTTGTTTCAATTGCCAAGGTAATAAGCAAGCAAAATGAGACTAATGTGCAAAGTTGGTAATATTTGAAAATTAAAAGCATGTGTGACCAACATTAATAGGGAAATCATTTGATAACTAAAGGTAATAACATATAAAACACACATGGAGGCCAACCGCAAGGTTGGGTGGGCATTCGAAGCCCATACCTAGTTTCTGAACCCGATGTCTGAAGACGGCTTCTGGGTACCTCCGTGGAATCTAGTTGCTGTAAGTGTGTCCCGGTTTTCATTCGGGTGGCGACTCCATCTCCAATAATGGGTCTCAAGCCCATATTTGTATTTTCTAGCAGGCCTTGAGCTTGCACAGTGCCGTGGTCGCCAACACTTGGGTGCACGCTAAACCCCACTGCCTATAGTGGCGACTCCACTGGGGATAGAGAAACTGATTCCTGTGTTTTATAAATTATCATCCTTGGTTATCAAATTATTTCCTTTGCATATTACTGCATTCACTACACATGATCACATATTGAGCACATTAGTCCTTGAATAAACCGGTAATGGTCCATACTTCGCTACTTGTGTTTCACTCAAACCTGATGGTGGAATATCGCCTATTACCACTCGCAACACGTACTATCCACGTCGCACAGACCCTTGAGTGGGGAGACGTATATTGCGAGTATATCGTTGTGGGAGCCGAAGCCTTATTACCCTTAACCAAGCTCATGTAATGACTTAGAAATTTCCACTAAGATTTCCAAATGCATGTGTATTATGCCATTTAGCAAGCCTTGCAATAAAGCCCAAGCCCGTTCACAAATGGATTGCATCAAAAGTGGGCATTTTAAGCCCATCATAGCCCATTTGTTGATGGACTGCATTCAAATGAGCCTCTCATGCCTATTCAAAATTATTATGAGCAAAATTTGTCAAATGGGCCTTTCATGCCCATTTCTAGCCCATTCCGAAATGAACCTTGACAAAGTAAACACCTAATGTTGAAAGTTGGCACATAAAATGGACTTGGGTTTTATTCAAAAGATTTGTTACTTGTTTGCTTCGTTCTTGAGAGTTTCTTTGTATACGTCGGTTTTATTATCCCCTGTTGATAATTAAAACCCGGCTAATAATCTTAGGAAAAGGAACTCACCATAAACATGTGTGAGGAAGATATAAGGGTGGAGATTTTGTTTTGAAGAGCTGGTATTATGTTATATGTTAATTATAAATAGAACTTATTTCTATTTCTTTATTCTTTCAAGAGCCTACATATTATGCATACACGTCATGCATGTTTCTGATCATGAGTGTTTGCAGACATAGATTCAAACCAATCATCCATGTGGACCCGATCCAACACCGACCGGTTAATCAGGATGTCAAAAGAAACAGCATCAGCTTCGCCTAGTTTTGATCTAGAAAAGTTCAAGACAGAAATGGCAGAGTAGACTAGAACCATCATAAGAGAGATGATGGCAGAGATGAGTTCAGCCAAGCAAAAACCACCTGCACCCTCACCCGCACCTGCGCCTGCACCTCCACCACAGCCTTTTGATCTTAATGCTGAGGATTTTGGGAGGCAGCAACTAGATGATGATCAGGAAACTGTGTTAGTTGAACCGGTGATTCATCAGAGGGTGGATGTTTCGGAAAGTACAGAGAAACCAGAATGGGCCAAAGACCTCACCAAATCTATGGCTTAAATGCAATTGCAGATGAAAGAGAAGGGTATTGACGCTCCAATCAATTATTCTGATTTAAGTTTGGGTGAAGATAACGCTACCTCGGAAGTTCAGATTCCCTAGTATGAAGATGTTTATTGGAACTGAAGATCCCTATCTACACCTCAAACAGTATGCGACACACATGAGAACAACTAGCTTGAACAGGTCTCAGATTGTTAAGCAGTTTTCTCTATCTCTTGAGGGAGCACCAATCAGATGGTATTATTCCTTGGAATCTCGTGTCCAAGCTGATTAGGAAGAGTTGTGTGCTGCGTTTGTCAAACAGTATAGCCTTAATATTCAGATGGAGGCATCTCTGAGGGATTTTCAGAATATTAGATAGAAGTTCAATGAACCTTTCGCTGACTTCTTGATCAGATGGAGAGTAAAGTTGGCGCAGATGAAGCATTGACCTTCCGAGAGTGATCAGCTTGTGATAGTGATCGAGGGATGCGTGCTTCCGTTATCCAAGAAGTTGAAGGACCTGGGGATTAGGAACTTTGAGGAGTTGTACCGGTTTGGAGTGCAAAAAGAATAAGATCTGGTGCAAGAGAGGAAAACTTTCAGTGGAAGATCTGCGGGTAAAGAAGGGAGTGGATCTAGCAGTAGTGTCGGTCCAAGTCACAACGTCCAGATTAATGCTGTCAAAGAGCCTCGCAAGTTCTCGAACCTAGGGAAACCTCTTTCTAAGGTTCTTGAAAAGTTGATCAAGAATAATCTGCTGCGACCTTTGCCTCAAAGACCTCCATTCCCAAATGCCGATCCTAAGTATTACTGTAAGTACCATCAAACCATTAGCCATGATACTGATAACTATGGTCATCTGAAACATGAGATCCAAGACTTGATTGATTCAGGGAAAATCACAGACCCTGAAACCCATAAGCCAAACACCAGAAATAATCCATTACCAAATTATCAGAGAATGCCACTACCAAATCCACGCCTCATGATGATAAACACAGGATTGACAGAGGAAGAAGTTTTTGACTATTTTGTCGATACTACTCATATACCTACACCCTCAAAACCAAAAACTAAAAATCTGAACCACAATCAACAGGTCAAGGATCTTAAAATTAGCATTCTGGATATCTGGAGTTCAGATGAAGAGGGAGATGGACCAATTGATGTATGGAAATCCAGCAAACGAAAAGAAATCCCTCTAACTGAGAAAGGTAAAGAGAAAGTGGGAGAAGCAGAATCTATCAAGTTACAAGAGGAAGATGTGAATTCAGAGAAGAAAGATGAGGAAGAATTCGAAGCCAAGAGAGATGAAAAAACTCTCGCTAGTGTTTGGGAGTTGTTAATGAACTCCAAAGCCCATCGGGAGGCACTAGTGATGGCTTTAGACAACAAGAAAATTCCAATCAACCATAGTCCTAAATAGATGGTGTGTTCTTTAACTGAGAGTCCTCAAGGCACTGTAATGTTTACAGATGAGGATTTGCCCCCTGGAAGGGAGGGATCACCATAAAGCCTTATTCATAAAGGCTGAAGTAAAGGGAAAGCTCACCTGCTGTGTAATGGTAGACAATGGGTCTGTTATTAATGTTTGTCGCTTGAAGATCCTACCAAAGCTGGGATTGACTGTTGCGGACTTGAAACCTTCAGAGGTAGTCATCAAGGCCTACGATAATACCAAGAGGCCTGTGGAGGGAACCTTCAGAGCTTTGATTAAAACTGGACCCATTGAGTCTTAGGTTAACCTCCATGTATCGATATCCTAGTCACTTTTGCTGTCTTGCTTGGGAGACCGTGGTTTCATCCTCTCGGAGGAGTGCCTTCGACCTTGCATTAAAAGATTAAATTTCTACATGAAGGTCGAGTGGTGACCATCTCGGTAGAGACTGAAGCTACCATTGCTGCTTTGAAGTTAACACCCAATGAAATCCCAATCAACCCAGGGTTCGAAGTTTGTATGATTTATGAAGATGAATTGAACCCAAAGATAGCAATCATGATGAAGAAGATGAACTTCCTACTTGGAATGGGTTTGGGAAAGAATCAGCAGGGTCCATCAGAGTTTATGGAACCGAAAGTCCCTTTTCTAAAGCATGGATTGGGTTATCAGAAGTCAAAGAAATCAAAGGGTAAGGCTAAAAAGCCGACGCTATGGGAGACATTTGTGGCAGAAGACACTAACTACCCTTACACCGGCAAACTTGAGTCAGTGGGCAAACTTGAGTCAGTGATGATATCAGAGAAATTAGTCCCGAGATTTGAAATCTTCACGGGAGAAATAAGTGGGATCAAGGACCAATTGTTGAGGAGCCGGTAGTAGAAGAGCTGGTACAGTCTTCAGAACCTGAAGAGGATACTTTTGCAAAGGAGACACAAGAAGCTGATGACCAGGAGGAGGAATGTAGCTTTGAGTCTTTTGTTTTTAAGTCAATCATAGATGTTTTCTATGATGACCTTGAAGTTTCCTTTTCTAATATGTTTAATTCTGATGATGATCTCTTAAGTTCCAAAGTTAATGCAATAAACTCTGACTTTGCTTATTTGTGTGATGTTTTGCCTAATGGTTATACTGTGTGTGATGATCATTTCATGCATATGTTTGACATTAATTCAGTGCAAAGTGAATCATTTAATTTAGGCACATACGATAATCCAAAGAATATACTTCTTGCTTTTGACTTAATTCCTGATGAGAGAGAGAAAATAAAAGAAATAATTAAAAGAAGACAGAGAGTATTTGCTTGGGGTTATGAGGATATGCCAGGGATTGACAGAGAAATCGCAGAACATGCGATTCGGACACATCCACACGTCACACCGATAAAACAAAAGAAGAGGCGATTGAGGCCAGAATGGGCTCTTTTGATTAAAAAAGAGGTTGAAAAGCAGCTGAAGGTGAAATTCTTAGAAGTAGTCGACGACAGTCAATGGTTGGAGAACATTATGCCAGTTTCGAAGAAGGATGGAAGGGTCAGGATGTGCGTGGATTACAGGGATTTGAACAAGGCTTATCCTAAAGATGATTTTCCCTTGCCACATATCGACACTCTTGTCGATAGTGCGGCTTCGAATGCCATGTATTCCTTTATGGATGGCTTCGCTGGTTACAATCAGATCATGATGGTGGTGATCGACAAGCTGAAAACTTCATTCACTACTGAATGGGGCGTTTATTGTTACACAGTTATGCCGTTTGGATTAAAGAATGCGGGAGCTACCTATCAGAGGATGGCTACTACCCTGTTCCATGACATAATCCACAAAGAGATAGAAGTGTATGTGGATGACATGATAGTGAAGTCTCCAACGCGAGAAGGTCATTTCGAGGCTTTTGATAAGTTCTTGGCCAGGGCTGAAAAGTACAATCTCCGGATGAATCTAAAGAAGTATGTTTTTGGAGTGACTTCTGGAAAATTACTAGGACACATTGTTAGCCAGAAGGGAATAAAGGTGGATCCTGACAAAGTCAAAGCTATCAGGGAAATGCCTACACCAAAGACTGAGAGAGAAGTCAGAGGGTTCATCGGGCGATTACAATACATCAGTAGGTTTATCGCCAAGCTGACTACGATCTGTAAGCCGATCTTTAAGCTTCTGAAGAAGAATCAGCCAATCATCTAGGATGAAAAGTGTCAGCAAGGATTTGAAATCATCAAGAATTACTTGATGAATCCTCCAGTTCTATAAGCACCAAAGCCGGGCAAACTGCTGATCTTGTATCTAGCAATAGAGAAAAAGGCATTGGAAGCAATGTTGGCCCAGGAAGGCAATGAAAAAGTTGAGCATGCACTGTATTACTTGAGCAAGAAAGTTCTTCCCTATGAGTTTAACTATAGTCTTGTAGAGAAGACTTGTCTAGCCGTGATTTGGGCTACGAAGAAGCTTCGGCACTATTTCCAATCTTATTGGATTCAAGCAATTTCCAAGCATGATCCTTTAAGATATCTTCAGCAAACTCCATCCCTCACAGGGAAATTAGCTCGTTGGCTAGCTCTGCTCACTGAGTTCGATATTGACTATGTAGCGAAAAAGGTGATAAAAGGAAGAGCTGTGGCGGACTTCCTAGCTCAGAATCCAGTCAATGATGAACAAGAATGGGAATTGGAGTTTCCGAACGAGCATCTGGGGCCAATAGAAATCCAGACATGGACCATGTACTTTGATGGAGCTATCAACAGTAAGGGAGCTGGTGTCGGTGTAATTCTGATCTCACCAGAAGAAGAAATGATCCCGATGGTGAAAAGATTAAAATTTGAAGCTACCAACAATCAAGCTGAGTATTAAGCTTGTATCTATGGTATGGAAGCGATCAGAAGTTTGGGAGCAGAGGAAATTAAGGTGTACGGAGATTCGATGTTAGTCGTGAAATAAATCTCGAATCAGTGGGAAGTGAGAGAAGATAAACTTAAGCTGTATTAGGATTATGCGAACACGATCTTATTCTCTTTCACTCAATGCAAGTTTGTGCATTTGCCACGAGAAAAGAATCAAATGGCAGATGCTTTGGCCACTCTAGCTTCCACATGGGAAGAAAGGGAGCAAACCACTGTCAAACCTCTTATTCTTGTCAAGTCCAGAACTCCGTGTTATGAAGAGATAAGGGTGATGCCAGTGGACTCTACAGAGAAACCATGGTTCTATAATTTATAGCAATACCTAGAAACGGGGTAGTTTCCCGAAGATGCTGATAGGAAAGAGAGGATGTCTCTCAGGATGTTGTCTCGACAGTTTATCAGCCACAATGGAATGCTATATAAGAGAGCACCGACAAGAGTGCATTTGAGATGTGTTGATAAAGATGAAGCTCAGAAGCTGATGGAAGAAATCCATGAAGGAGTATATGGCCCGCATATGAACGAGACAGTTTTAGCTAAGAAGATAGCACATCAAGGCTACTTCTGGTTAACAATGGAAACAGATTGTGTGAAATTTGTAAGAAAATGCCATAACTGTCAAGCATATGGTGATGTCAGTCATTTTCCTTCAATAGAACTTTAGGGGTTGACTTCTCCGTGGCCATTTGCAGCATGGGGAATTGACATTAGTAGGGAAGTAAGGCCGAAAGCGTCGAACGGTCATCGATACATTGTGGTAGCAATCGACTACTTCTCTAAGTGGGTCGAGGCAAAGTCATACGTCACTGTAGGATCAAAGCAGATGGCGAGGTTCATTGAGAAGAATATAATCTGCCGGTACAGATTGCCACATCACATCGTTAGTGAAAATGGTGTTCAGTTTCGAGCTGAGACAGCAGCTTTGTTGAAAGAATATAAAATTGAGCACCATAGGTCATCCCCATATCGACCTCAAGCTAATGGAGCTATGGAAGCCGCCAACAAGAACATGAAGAGGATTTTGGCTAAAACACTGGAAAATTATAAAGATTGGGCCTATTACCTACAGTTTGCTTTGTAGGGATATAGGACCACTGCCCGAACTTTAACTGGAGCTACTCCTTATTTTTTGGTTTATGGATGTCAAGCAGTGTTGCCAATAGAAGTCGAGATCCAGTCGTCGAGAGTACTGTTGGAGTCCAAGATTCCTGAATATCAGTGGGTGGAGAGTTGGCTACCTCAGTTGACCTTGTTGGATGAAAGAATGTTGAAAGCTAAGTATCACACCTAATTGTACCAGAAACGAATAGCTCGGGCTTATAACAAAAAGATCAAGCCTAGGAAAGTCAAAGAGGGTGATTTGGTTTTGAAGTTGACAAGGCCAATAATGACAGATCCAAGAGGGAAGTTCAAACCAAATTGAGAAGGACCGTATTTGGTAAAGAAATTGTTCTCCAAGGGTGCTGCTATCATTTTCGATCTGGAAGGGAATGAGTTCAAAGAGCCCATCAACATCGAAAAACTGAAGAAGTACTTTCTGTAAAGTCTCACTAGGGAGAAAACCTCAAAAATGGGGCTGCCTAGGCAAAAGTTAGAGACTAGAAAAATGAGAGATTAAAAGTCCTGCTAGATTGAAAACCTTAAAAGAGGCGCTCCAGGCAAAAATAAAGGACATGTAAAAGGAGAGAGAGAGTGAAAAATAGTTAGTTGGAAAACTTACAAGGGCAAGCCAACTAATAACAGGAGATATGTAAGAAGCAAAATATATTCTTGCTTTGTGCTTAATTTAAATGGAATGGATTGCCTTTATTATTATTAAACGTTGCATTAAATGCTTTATTACACACTATTTAACAAAAAGGAAATTCCATTCAATAAAAAAGCAGATAAAGATTACATTATATGACTAATCTTGTCTCCTTTTCTTTTGAACACCTTGAGCACTAGATGCTTGCAATGACCTTGTTCTCCTGTTGATGATAAAATCATCCTTTTCTGTCTGTTGCATCTGAACCCATGCTTTATATTGGTCATCAGTAGATGGATCTCCATGGTAGTCGATGCCTCTCTGAATCATTCTTTGAGGCCAAGTTGCAGTCAGGTTGTCTAAAAAGTTCTGAGTAAGTGGACCCGGTTCAAACTCATGCACAAGCTCTGGAATAAACTATTTTTGTCTGTACTGTCTGCAAAGCCTTGCGGGGTTGTAAAAAGTAGCAAAATGCAAACCAGCTACTGGAACACAGTACGTATAGCTCAAATAGTCATATGCTGTAGTCTCCACCATGGACACATCCATTGTATCAGTGTATCGGGGAAAGTGGCCAACCATCTTTGAATATTTTTTGGGATAGGATGAAGTTGCCGAGTACGACAGTGCTTCACCCTATAACGTGCAATATCCCTAGGAGGTTCCAGTAATCTTAAATTCTCATGAAACCATGCCTATGCAGGTTATGAATGCAGATAGCGAAAAATGAGCAAAAGTGGTAGAAAAGCAGTAAATGAAGAAAATGGAAGAGAGTTAACCTCTAGTAACAAAGGACTTTCAGAGAATCATCTAGTTTCTGCAAAGTTGTCTAAGCCAACAATGGTTTCTACTAAGATGAGTGGGAAAGGGTTGAGACCTGTTTCTATTTGGTCAATGATAGAGAGAATCTTTGGGTCACAATTGCCT
Source organism: Mallotus japonicus (assembly GCA_949634005.1). Classification (NCBI taxonomy): domain Eukaryota; kingdom Viridiplantae; phylum Streptophyta; class Magnoliopsida; order Malpighiales; family Euphorbiaceae; genus Mallotus; species Mallotus japonicus. Next base: position 17,876 of record CATIWK010065336.1, read on the forward strand.
GAAGGAGATATAAGCAGGAATTGAGCATAGAGGCATAGGGCCATCATTCGGGACCAGTGCATTCCTTTGTTGTCTACAGCCACTACTACCTCCAGGAGAGAGTTAGTTAGAACCTCATTATTGAAAATATGACAGAGAGAGAATTGGGGAGCAAGATCAAACATCCTAGCCATCTGAAGTTGGATGGAATGCATATCAGGAATTTTGAGAGGAGGGACCGCGATCTGACAGCTAGAATCAAGTTGACAGCCCAAAATAGCTTCAAAATCTTCAGGCAGGGGGCATAATTCAACAGTATTGAACCTAAAGACATGCTTCTGAGAATCCCAGAATTGAGCAAGAACATGCAAAAATGAGAAATTGATTCTCCTTGCGTGCATCGATCGAAAAACAGATAGATAGAATGGTTCTAATCTTGCCCAAGATTCACCATCTAAGCTTTTCAACACTGTTTGCAGTTGTTTTAAGTTTCTTACAGTCATATTTTGAGGATTTGGGATGCTGTTTAGAGAGAGAAGTGTAGAGAATTCGGGGAAGAAAGAGTTAGGGATTTGAAGAAGGAATTGGGGGATTTTATAGCTGCAGAGCCCTGTCGTAGAGGCGATCGCCTCAATGATGAGGCATCGCCCCTATGTGAAGAGGCGATTCCATGTCACCTCATCACAAAGAGACGATGCCCCTTTGATGAGGCGACGCCTCTTCAATAATGACAAGTTATACTTGTATGTGCATTCCTGTAAAAGATTTTTGCACTGTACGAGATTCAGTTGTAAAAACAGTAATATTATGAATAAAATGCTTCTATTTGCCTCTAGAGCAACCGAAAATGTTATACCATCATTCAGTGCACGGTATAAAGGTAATCAAAGTAAAAAAAATCTGTTCAAAAATAACAAAAAGAAATAGAAGCTAGCAACAGTTTGCCAATAGGTATAACCCTAATCTAAGCATCGGGAGAAGCTCCTTTACTAGTCAGCTCCAGGCTTATCATCTCCTTCGCTCGCTGGATCAGCAGCGGGATCATCCCTATCATCATCATCGTCATCCTCCTCCTTAATCTGAAGAGCTACGATCTAGCGCTGTAGAGCTGTAATCCTCACCTGACTGACTGCATCATGATCCTGAATACACATGATGTGAGGTAAATAATCATGCGAACATGCATACATATAGAAATAGGTAGAAGCTTTACCTTCCACCACTGAGTGACAGTCATCAGGTGATCCCGATGTGCCTCAACCAGGCGATACATGTATACTCCTTGATCCAAAGGAATCTGTACCATTATATTGTCAATCAATTAACTAATGTTTTATAAAGAAGAATTTTGAGACAGGGAAGAAAGAAACTTACATGAGTAGCGCCAGGAGTATGTGAAGGCACCAGCTCCTCATCCAATGTCAATAACTCGAGATATAAGCTCCCCGGAGGCATCCAACATCGGGCCAAAGGCTCAGGTGAATGATTCTGCCAACTACTCATGAGCCTTTGGCCCGAACTAAAAGGAATGCTGCTGGCTGATGCTCCAGTAAAGGTACACGCTCCGCTATCTGTACGAGGATGCTGGAGTGGTCTCTCACGAGCTGGAGGCCGAGCTTTGAGCCTAGGTCCTATGGCTACCACCTGTAAACAAAAGTGAGATTAATACAGAATTTAAAAGGAAATACAAAAGGAAAATAAAGTTAAAAGAATACCTGAGCAGAAGTAGAAGTGGTTGAAAAGGGCACCTACTGCAGTAGACTGGCCCGAACAAAGTCGAGGTAGCGAACCTTGCTCCTCACTGTATGGGTCTCAGTGGGCTCACCTGTGACTGCCCTAGCTAGCTCCTCACCCTCTAGCAGGTGTGTCCAGAACATATCCCTAGGAGGCGATGCAAGGATGCATCAAGCACATGGACCGCCTCCCTAGTACAGGATCCTCTCGCCAAGATACCATACTCGGCAGTGGGGGTCACGAAGGAGAACTCGTCGTAGAGACAAGGGCCTCGACCGAGTCATCTCTGGGAGCCACCTATCCTGAGGCCCCCATAGATCCTGAATCAGCTGCAAGAAAAGAAGAACAATAAATGAGTAAGTAAAAATTTTACAGTTGTGAAGCGTTAATGATTTTTTCATTTCATTTTCTTTCAGGTACCTCAGCGTAGGTCAGGGAGTTCAGTCGCTCCAGATGGACATGAACACTAGCTAGGGGTCTCTTCCAAGAACGGCTAGTGCCCTATTGAGCTAGAGTAGGGAAGCGCACATCATTAACGCGGACTATCCCGCGGATTAACTTAAGCTCCAAAGCCCAAACCTGCAAATAAGAATTGTGAATAGATGATCACATTAATTAACAGCTAAAGTTGAAAATAAAAAAGAATACTCACCATAACTACGTGCCAGAAGTCGCAGAATCGTCTAGCTCCCCGCACTACCTCGTCCATGCTCCAATAGAGGTATACAAGGGCACAACTCCCCCAATAAAAAAAAGATACTTTGTCCAGGTCCCGCAGGGGCATTAAGAACATTAGATTGATCGAACTCGCGGTATCAACAAATAGGGTGGTCCCTAAAAGATAGACCAGAAATGCCCTCACCACCTGGTCGATAGGTCGATCAGAAGTAGCAGCCTTTACCCTCTCTCGAGTGTAATATGTCCGAATGGAGTTGAACTTGATTGTATGAGTCCCCTTCATGTCTAGGACCATACCTAGCAGTCTCTCGATGTAGACTACCCGATCTGGAGTCATCTGATGAATGCTCGCGTTGAAAGGGACGACATCACCAGCACACACGATCCCTGTAATCGCTGCAAAGGAGACTGGATCTAAAGTCAGCTCACCGAATGGGAGGTGAAATGTATGTGTGGTCTCAAACCACCTCTCCATCAAAGCATGAAGTCGCTGATAGTGGTGCGACCCTGAACGTCTAAAAGTGATAGTATGAAATCCTCGAAGCCCGTATCCTGAATACGGTCCCTGATGTCATCCGTTAGCTCATCGTACCACACCCGAGCACCACTGAAGTTCCCAACACCCTTGAATGTGTGGATGTCATGCTGGGAATAGACAGAGAGTTTAATTTCTTAAAATTGTTCAAATAAAATGTGCAAAGTATATAGAAATTGCCAATGAAGCGTCGCCTTTAGGAGAAGAGGCTATCGTCTCTATGCATAGAGGCGATCGCCTCTACAGGTCAATCGCCTTCATAAAGAGGCAATTTACCTCGTCGATGAGATGAACACCTCATCGATGAGGCAATCGCCCCATCGAAGAGGCGTCGACTCTTCGTGTCGGAGAAGATCGATGGTTTTTGAACTTTTTCAAACTTTTGTGAATTTTTATGAATTAATCAACTTGCATTATGATTTAAATGATAAATACATGTTTATTAATCATGACCCAATCATATTTGACAGGAAAAAGTGAAAGAATTGAGGTACTAACCTCTCCAGAAGCCAAGGCGCATATATGGGTACCCAAACTAGTAGTAAGAGGAATGGTGTCCCCGATCGAGAATCTGAGGGTCCAAAGAGGCTCTAGGGGAGGAGGCACAAGATCCTACTGGGGTGCATTAGGAGTCTGAGCAGCATCCATGATCAGAAAGGTAGAAAGTGTAAAGAGAAAGAAAGAGAAGAAAGAAAAAAAGAAGAAAAGAGAAGAAAAGAAAAGTGAAAGAGAAAGAGGAAAATAGTTCGTTATATAGGAGAAGAGGATTGGACCTTGGAATGATGGGCTTTCAAAAGAGGAAAAGGAGGAAACAAAAGGCCCACTTAAAGAGTGAAGGCCTGTGGGCTAAATGAAAATAGCCCACCATATAGGTTACAAGAAAAAAAAAATCAAAAATCAAGAAAATTGGAGAATAGGAAGAAATGGAAGATTATTGGTTCATCATTCGGGTGTATTCCGAAATTAAAATTACAGAAAATTGGAGAGGTTGTAATTGAGATTCGAGGAAGAGCGATGATTGGGCTTGATAGAGTTCTCGAGATTCGAGGAAGAGCGATGATCGGGCTTGATAGAGTTCTCGAGATTCGAGGAAGAGCAATGATCGGGCTTGATAGAGTTCCTGAAATTTGTGGAAGAGTGATGATCGGGCTTGATAGAGTTCCTGAGATTCAATGCAAAGTAACGACTCGGGCCAAGAAAACCCGAGATCACAGTACTGAGTAGAATTTAGGCCAGAAAAACCTGAAGTTCACGCCAAAATATTAATGAGTAACTGATCAGGCCAGGAAAACCCGAGGAATACGGTTACGTTTTAAAGTCAAGATCTTTGTCAGAAAGGCTCATAATTCGCACCATCTTTTCTACTGAGTGAAGCTCGCGTCAGAAAGGCACAGGGATCACATCAAAACTATAATGAGTGACTAATCGGGCCAGGAAAACATGAGGATCACGGTCACGTTTCTAGTCAGAAGTCGACCTTTCGGGTTTGAATTCCCAGAAACTGACGGCCCAAGCGAAGCTTGCAGGTCAGGTATGTTATTTTCCGCATTTTATGTGCATGTTGCTTTTTCAAAAAAATTGATTTCATAAATCTATTTTTTAAAAAAACCAAGGGGACAAACTGTAGACACCCTCTGTTTGGGTCCGTTACGAAAGCCCAATGATGAGAAAGTCCGTATCTCAAATGCAAGAAGAGTCCAAAATCTTCTTAGAATTGATCCCAAAGCTTGAACCTAACCCGAATCTTTCGAGTCTAGCCCGAAATACCTAGCCCAAGCACCAAGCCCATAACTTTCAAGCTTACCCAGGCCTTTTGGGCCCATGGCCTAGAGCAGGCCTGGGTGAAGAGGCGATCGCCTCAATGAAGAGGTGCCGCCTCTTCACCCTGGACAGTAATGAGGCGACGCCTTATCGATGAGGCACCGCTTCATCACACCTGTCCCCTACAGCAATAAATGCTATTTATTGTTGCATTTAACTCAAAAATTAACCTCTCCTCTGCATTTTTTTTGAACAAAAATAGAGACTTTTAAGGCTAAAATTAGCTGGAAAGGAGGAGAAGCAATGATGAATAATACTAAGTGGAGAGTGAACCTAGGTTTGTGTGAGAAATTGGAGAGAGAAAATAGGAGGGGCTTAAGTAGAGCTTAGGCTGATATTTTGAGGGACTCTTGGCCATTTGTTGAGGATCAGAAAAAAGAGAAAAACATTCTTGAGAGAAAAGAAAGAAAAACAACGAGAAAACAAGAGGAAAAAAGAAGAGAAGAAGAAATCTAAGCTTAGGAGTCTAGTTCTTGGAAGGAGAAGGAGTCTTCTTGCATTCAAACAATCAAACAGAATTTGAGGGCTGAGTTAGGAGCTTTATACGTTCTTCAATCACTGAGAATCCTCACTTTAGAGTCTTTAAGTTTTGTTTTCATATAAAAGCATAAATTGTTAGATTTTTGGTTTATTTTGAGTATCTTGTTGTTTATTTGGTATTATATGAAAGCATGATTGTTTAAACATATGAATTTTTGAGTATTGAGTCCCTGGCTTATGCTTATCTGAATGTATATTTGAATTGCTTAAGTTTTAAGAAAGCATGTAATTCTGAGGCAGAGTACTCTGTTGAGGAGGCGACGCCTCTTCAAAGAGGCGCCGCCTGTTCAAGATGAGGCGATCGCCTCACCACCAGAGTTAGTCATAACTCTGATTCATTTCAGTGTCTTTCTTGTTTATTTTCAGTATTTTTTCTGTATTTGATACACGTACTATGTTTAGTATTTAGTGTTTCATGTGTTTGTCACATGTTTGACTTGCTAAAATGAATAATCTATGCTTATATGAATATTCATGTCTATTTTCATGTATAAATGTGATTTGAATTATTTTTAAATATTGTTTATATTTGAATATGGAGCTAACCATATTTGTTGTAGGTTTTTTAGTGATTACAAATCACTATTTAATTAGTGAATTAATTAGTTTTTGAGAGGTTTTATTGGATTATTGTAATAATTATACAAAGAATTGTAATCCTTAATCCCTTCCCCATTTGTATTGGATGAATGGTTGTAATATTTTTGTTCATTATTTGTTTCAATTGCTAAGGTAATAAGCAAGCAAAATGAGACTAATGTGCAAAGTTGGTAATATTTGAAAATTGAAAGCATGTGTGACCAACATTAATAGGGAAATCATTTGATAACTAAAGGTAATAACATATAAAACACACACAGAGGCCAATCGCAAGGTTGGGTGGGCATTCGAAGCCCATACCCAGTTTCCGAACCCGATCTCTGAAGACGGCTTCTGGGTACCTCCGTGGAATCTAGTTGTTGTAAGTGTGTCCCGATTTTCATTCGGGTGGCGACTCCATCTCCAATAATGGGCCTCAAGCCCATATTTGTATTTCCTAGCAGGCCCTGAGCTTGCATAGTGCCATGGTCGCCAACACTTGGGCGCGCGCTAAATCCCGCAGCCTACAATTGACTTAGGAAAATAATGCTCAAGAGGAATGGGAAAAACAAACATTAATATTAGAGCCAAAACATTGAGAAATGGCCAATAAATTAATTGAGTTCATCAAAATTTTGCTAAAATTTTTGAATCTTGGCAATAATTTAAGGCAACATTTTGGGCCATGGAATTAATACTTAAATAAGAGCTAGGCTTGGCAATGAGGAAATATTTGGCACTATAAAATTCATCAAAAGCTCAAAGTAATTTTTTTTTTTGTCTAAATTACTGAAAATAAAAGCAAGAATTAATGTGCATTTTTTACTTTGGCTCTAGAGGTCAAGATTGTATTTAGACTGGAAAATTTTTGGTTTATTAAGCCAAAAATAGTATTTGTTTTTTATATCATTATTTTGGCATTTCTTGCTAAAATAAAATTCAAAGAGGACTAATTATTGTTTTAGAAAAAAAAAAGACATGCCCCATCTTCAAATCACAAATTGCCAAAATTCAAGCCAAAATTCAAGGGTTTCAAAGCTAAAACAAGCTAAAATTAAATTAAATTTTGGCTAAGGGAAGAACAAGTATGTAAATGCCAAGATCATCAAACCAAGTGCCAAGTTAGCTAAAAGCTAATCAAAGTGTGCTCTTTTAATCTTTTGGTTTAAATATTGGCATCAATTATACATTTTCCAAGCAAGTTTGCATTTAGTCATGTTGAAGGCACAAACCTCCAACCAAAAATTGGCAAAACTCAAGGCAAAGAAAAGCCAATAAATTAAATGCTGTAGACGGCGGGGTTTAGCGCGCGCCCAAGTTTCTTGCAACCGCGACACTGTTTAAGCTCAGGACTTTAGGGAACACACTACTATATCATATAGACATAGCGTGGAGATGATGGAGTCGCCACCCAAGATAATAACTGGGACAAAATAGGAGGTGGTACTCGATTCTCTAAAAGAAAGCTAGCACCACAACCAGGAAATTCTGGATTCGGAATACCAACTTCTCTTAGTCTCGTGTTCTTTTAGAATTATTTCATTAATTATTACTTTATCCTCTATTTACATGCAATTTCATAAAACCCATATTTTAGACATCCATGAGTCCCAAAAGACAAACTAATCATGAAATAGCACATAAACAATGAATCATTCAAGCTCATAATCCCTATGTTAGTCTAATCTACAAGTTTTATTTAAATGGGCTAAATCTACATGTTTTATTAATGAATGAGCCTAGAAAACTAATGGACCTAATTCCTAATCCAGTTTATTTAAATGACCTTAAGTCTATTTATTTTAATTCTAAAGCGGGCCTAGGTCTACAAATTATGAAAAGGTTTTAATTAATGATCTAAGTCTAATTGATTTTATTAATTACAAATGGGCTTAAGTCTATTTAGCTAAGTGGGCCTAAATGCATTCTAACCCTAAAATCTAAGTAAATTATGAACTTAAAATCAAATTAATTAATTAACCTTAAAAAAACCCTAATTATTAAAAGTGAATCTAATAATTAACCTAAAAACCCTAATTATGAGCTTAAATGCAAGAAACACAAAAAACACAATTCAAATATAAAAATAGATCTAAAAATCAATAAAAACATAAAAGAAAATAAACATTCAAACAAAATAAATGAAAATCATAAAAAACATTCAATCAAACAAAATTATTTCTAATCCTATTTAATTTACATGCATCCTAGATTTAATTCTAAAATCATCATCTATTTTATTAACTTTTACCAAATAAAACCTAATTACTAATCAATTAATTAAACACACATCCACACATAATTTTATTAATATCCCACTATTGGGGCTATTACAAGGATCTAAAAAACAATAATAAAAATAAACAATGATAAAATAATAAAATACAGAAAATAAAAAAAACAAAGAAAATAACAAGAAAAACC
>CATIWK010065349.1:0-14135 GCA_949634005.1 Mallotus japonicus
TTTGAGGATGGGAAAAGTAAAGGCCATGGCTTTGTTCAATTTGAGTCAAAGGATTCTGCAAATTCTGCTATTGAGAAGCTAAATGGTTCCATTGTTGGTGATAAGCAGATGCAAGTGCTGCTCTTTTCTGTGTGTTTGGTCATATGATTTATTCCTATTAATTTAATCTTGACTTGAGTTCGTGTTGCAGATATGTTGGAAAGTTTGTTAAAAAGAGTGACCGAGTTTTGCCAAGCCCTGATGCTAAATATACCAATTTGTATGTCAAAAATTTGGATCCTGGTATCACAGAGGAGCTTCTGCAGCGGAAATTCTCTGAATTTGGGAAAATTGTTAGCCTAGTGATTGCAAGGCATGAAGATGGGACCTCAAGAGGATTTGGCTTTATCAATTTTGATAACCCAGATGATGCTAGATGGGCAATGGAAAGATTGAATGGAACAGAACTTGGTATATTGCATTCTTCATGACATTAATTGAGAATGGCATGCATCCATTTTCTTTTAAAAAAAATTTAAAAGCCTTTTCTATGACATAGCATAGCACATACTTTTTTCTGTATGCTTATTTTATTTTATTTTATTCCTCCTATGTCTCATTGTGTTTGTTTGAGCAGGTTCAAAGGTTCTTTACGTAGGAAGAGCACAAAAGAAAGCAGAACGTGAAGAAATTTTGCGCCAACAGTTTGAGGAGAAACGTAAGGAGCAGATCATGAAATTCAAGGTAGGTTTATAGCATTTCAATGTGCATTTCAGGTGTGGCGTATTACTAGAGAGTAATCAAACAACTATTGCAGTAGTGTTGCATATAGCTAAGCTGTAAAAGTCAGCTTTGGACGTGATCTGATGTGATTGTTGTGTCTAAAAGCTCTAACAGAGGACATCAGCCATGTGCAAATTGTTAATTTAAAGCATCACATTTTAATTTTTGAGGATAGGAATATATAAGAAGTCTGTGTCTGAGTTATGTAGTGATTGGTTTTGGACAGCAGCTGGAAAGAAATAATTAGAATGAATGTTACAAGATTTAGAAGAGAGGACGAAACCTAAATTCTTCAAACCAGTAATTTTTTTTGGTCTTGAAGCTACATAAATTCTTCAATAACTTAGTGATTGCGTTATAAAAATTTAAAACCAGTATTGCCAGAGCTGCCCATTCAAAACTCTCTTGACCACTAAATAACTCTATTAGAAATAATACTAAAACAAAGACCATAGAGGCTGAAGATGTATGACAAAGGTTGTCCCTCTTCCTGTATAACCGTTTGTGTAACTGTTTTTTGTTTTCCTTTCCATGAATAAATATTAAGGATGCTTGAATTGCAGGGCTCGAATGTATATGTGAAAAACATTGATGATGATGTCACTGAAGAAGAGCTTACAGAACACTTCAGCCAATGTGGCACAATTACATCTGCAAAGCTTATGAAAGATGATAAAGGAAGAAATAAGGGATTTGGATTTGTGTGTTTCTCCGGCTCTGAGGAGGCCAGTAAAGCTGTGAACACCTTTCATGGTAACTTCTGAAGCTTATATATATATAAACGATGAAAGGCTTGCTGGTCTTTTCTGATAACAACTCCAATTTTTGTATGCTGAAGTCTTGTTCATGCATAATTATCTGCACAAGCACATACACAAATGTATGCAGCATTTTTGTTTCAAGTTGACATTTATTTCTATTGATTTAAGTTTACCATTAAAGCAACTGTTAGTAAGGACACTTTTTTTTTTTTGGATTTTTTAAATAAATTACAACCACTGGAATGAAAATGGTTATTGTCATTGAATAATTTATTTATTTTTTCATGATGCATTCATGAAAAGCGTCAGATAAGCTGTGAGACAATTGCCTGAACCACTACATCTTGAGCTAGCTTATATTAAGTACTTTTCCAGGCAGATGGACAGTGATTAGATGGATTCTTGAATGTATGATCTTGAAGTTGATGAATGAAACATTAAATGAGTTCTTCTGACGTGTGGTAATGGCATGCAAATTGTGTTTTGGTGCCAGAAGTATTCCTACCATGAAATTGAGAAGGCAAATCAGTTGAGCAATTATTGTTGTTTCCTATTTGCTCTGTGTGCTGATGAAGGAAATTAGTTCTAACTCAATGGCTTGTTAACAAATACAGATATTTTGAAAATATTAAACTAGAATCAGAAACTTTGGGAGTATTGCTACTAAGGTTCACATTGCACCCTTGCTTGTGCATTTGCAGCACTATTTATACTTTAAGATTACTGAGCTCTCTTTTTGGAGTTGCTTATTTTACATCTTGTTTGTGTTCAACAGGATACATGTTTCATCGCAAGCCATTATATGTGGCTGTTGCTCAAAGGAAGGAGGACAGACAAGCACAACTTCAGCTGCAGTATGCTCACCGGATGGCTGAATTAGCTGGACCCTCTACTGCTGTCATTCCTGGTGGATATCATCCCCTCTACTATACTCCTCCTGGCATTGTTTCACAAGTAACTCCACGGCCTGGGCTGATGTACCAGCCTTTTTGTATGCAGCCAGGATGGAGGGGTAATAGGTTTGCAACCCCAAGTAGGCCACCCACCTTTCAACCATCACAACTGCCAACTGTAAGTATTTGTGCTGTTATTCTATTCAATTTAGCTTTGTCTCATCTAGCATTAACACTGCACTGTCATTTTTCCATAATTTAATTGTTGCTATGGAACCATAAACAAGTTATTCAGTGGTGTAAAATTGTATTTTGTGTTAAGCACTATTGACCTTACTTGGTGCTCATTAACGTTTCTTGCAGATGCCTAATAGTCAAAGACAACATAAGCAGAGCAGAGGGAGGATGAAAGGGCATGTTTTTTCTCAAGGCGGCAGTCACTCTGTCTCCTATGTTCAACAGCCCACCCAACCACTAACTTCATCAAAAGATCCAAGCAACCAGGTCTCACTGTTTTTTTTTTTTTTGCCTTTTCTTTTCCATATAGTGAAGTCTTGTGTTAGCATTATTAGATAGTATAATGTTGTCTACTGCTATATACACCTGACAATTTATTTTTTCTATATCTTCATTAATTTATGCCTTTCTAATTTAATGATGTATACATGAAAGAACACCTTACACGACAAAGTGGGACGATAACTCAAAACCTCAACTGATGTAAATGATTATCACATTTGAGAACCTTGATAAACGAAAATGCCAATAGTTTTTGTGCCAAATGGCATATACATTCTGTGTATAAAATGGTTGCATGTTATGACAAATGTTTTTATATAAACAGGAAAAGCTGAGAAAGATTAAGAAATATGCATCTGCAAGTTGTGCATTATAAATTTTAATCAGTCTGAGCTATTTGTCTGCAGCGGGCTGGGCAGGCCAAGCATGTACCAAATGGTCGGACACGTGAAGTGAGCAAAGGATCTGGAGCCTCATCTGCTGTATCCAATCCCACTGGTCCTACATCTCAAGGATCAGAGGCGCTGAGTAGCATGCTTGCAGCAGCTTCTCCTGATGAGCAAAAACAGATCCTAGGGGAGCAGCTTTACCCTCTCGTTCAGAAACACAAGGTAGAAAATTTATTACCGAATGGAGCTAAGCTAGGTCTCTCTTCTGATTAAATTACATGTTTTAAGCTCCACATAGTGCAGTCCACTTATACTCTTGGAGTTCAATGAAAACACAAGGAAACCCTTGTTGTCAATGCATATCCATGTAATTTGTATTTGCTCCTGGATTCACTAATGTATATGCCTTGATCTGCAGCCTGATCTTGTCTCGAAGATTACGGGAATGCTTCTGGAGATGGACAATTCAGAACTGCTTCTATTGTTGGAATCCCCAGAGTCCTTGGCTGCAAAGGTTGAGGAAGCTGTGCAGGTGCTCAAGATATCTAAGACAAAAGTATCTGGTCAAGACACCCTTCATCCTAGTTACCTATCTGCCGAGGTCGCAGTCAATTGAAATAGCACAAGGGCTAAGTAAGAATTTAGAGAACAGAGATTATGGTTCGGCATTTCTTGGCTCTTTGAGAGCAAAATTTTTGATACTTGACAACATCTTTTCATACTTGGCCTCCTTTCGGATACTTGAAATCAGCGATTTTATTTTACTGTTTGTTGGTTTATATGGAAATGAGAAGCAAGGATTCTTTCTATCCAGTATTTGAACAGTTGAAACCAAACACAACCAGTGTTGATTAGGGCTGTTTGTTCCATCTAAATTCCCATTGCACAACAATTTTCTATACGTTTGTTGATCTTATGGATCACAAATCCAAAATCAAACTTTCAAACTTTTTAAATCTAAAAATAGGAGTAGTAGTAGTAATAAAAGGATTGCAAACGGAAATTGATATGAAAAAAAAAAGAGTTTGCATAATTTGTAGAGGATAGTAAAGGGCTTTTCAGAAGGCACAACGCCAACAAGAATTAAACAATCTTAGCAAGAGAGCTTCCCATCCCAGGGCTCATTTTTTTACTGTACAGAGAATCAAGAACATTTTCAAAAGCTGAAGTTGTGGCGTCAAAGCCCCCATCTGAAGCTAATTTTGAGAGTTTTTATTATTATTGTTATTATTGAAAAGGATAATGTTACATGTCGCACAGTTTATCGCGGGCAATAAAATAATAAGTATAGCGTCATCGTCCCTTAAACGTATGAAGTACGAAGTGAAGTGTGTTGTGCATACATTACTTGGCTCCGAAGGGCGTTTTTGGAAGAAGGCTCATACTTGAAGGTGTGTACTGTAGCTAGGAATTTCATATCGATGGGCGTTGTTGTTCTCCACCACATTTCATATTGCTTTACCTCAGCCTCGGTGTTAAGAAGTTTTGCATCACGAACTAAATTGCTGCATAAAAGTCATGAATCTAGTTCTGCTGAAGGACGTTATTTGGTTTTGAGGTGTAGATAGGAGGTTGGATGTAGAACGAAACCTATTTTTCACCAGAATTGCAGAAGATGGTGAAGTGGTCTTTTAGGTTTGTTTATTTGTTAATTGAATTGTTATTTTTTTCATTTGTTGATTCTGATCGACTTTGAATCTTTATTCGCGATTGTCTGTTGAATGTTTATGTCAAATTTGAATTTCTTATCGGTAAAATTGTGAATATGACCGGCGTCCATCTCCATTAATGGTACCTTCACAGCACGCATGTGTCTTTCTTCTAACATAGGTATGACATAGATCACAACGATTTAGGGTGTTTTGCAGGACATGATATATTTCAGTTGGCTACTTATGAGGTTAAATGTTAAGGTGAACGAAATGTGCAAAGGTTGTTAAAGTGGTCCTTCGTGTATGTATGTTTGTGAATAACATTATGTATATTTTTTGACAACATAGATGTACAAGTGTTGCCATTTATCCCCATATTGAAATTTTGTATTTGCTATATTTTATATGTTGTTTTTGGTGTTTGTGATTGTGTTTGGAGGTTAGACATGCTCAGTCAGGAAGATGTTTGTATATAATGTGAACTGATAAATGATGACAATTGGTTATGAGCATAACAAATGCCAGAATTGGATGATATTATGTAATGCGGAAAATGAATCTCTGTTTATTATTAAATAGTGACATGCCTGACCTCATTCAATAGAGCAGCACCATTAGATGATTGTTGGTAATTCATACTGTATCATTGTGAGTAATACCTTTTATATGTGTTTAGATGATGTTATGCTGAAACTTCGTTTAGTAGTTGACTATGTTGAAGACATGTTAGTATTGCATAGTTGTTAGTTGATTGTAACAACTTGAGTTCTTTTGGAAGATTCTATCACATATAGTCAATGTAGTCATCCTAGCTTTTTAAAGCTATGTTGTCATTTTTAAAATCCTTTTTTTTTTGGTACATAATTATGTTTCACTATATCAAGGTTGTGGTTATAATGTTTAGGTGAATGTTCATCTTTGTGCATAGACAGGAACACATAAGTTGACATAACTAAGGAAAATCCAGGTTTTGTAATGCTTAAACCGAGTAATAGGGATGGTTAGCTTGTTTAACTCTCTTTTGGTGCCTAATGGTTTGAGGTGGGATATTGACACTGTGAGAGATATGTTTGCACCTGATGAAGCTGAGACTATTCTTAGTATCCCGTTAAGCATGAGGGGGCAGTCTAATTCTTGGTTCTAGTGGTGGGATAAGAAGGGCATGTATTCGATGAAAAGTGGGTATCGATGTCTTACTGGCAATGACAATTCGAGGGCTTCAGGCTCCTCTAGAGTGCTTTAGAAGAAGCTTTAGGCTCTCAATATTCCCTCTAACATTAAACCTATGGCTTGGAATGCTTGTCCTGGGTTCTTGCTATATTCTGCCAACCTTCTTCAGCATCGAGTTCAAGTTCTGGAGATTTGCATAGTTTGCAAGGCAGAAATGAATCAATTTATCATTTGTTTGTGGATTGCTCGGTTGCGAGAGATTGTTGGGCCCTGTATCTAGTAGGCTATAGCAGAGGTAATTCAAATGATTTGTGTATTTAGTTCAGTGATCTTCTGTCCCGTTGTAATAAGGAGGATGGGGGGGTACTCTTATTGCCACCATTTGGGGGCTTTGGATGAATCGATATGGCATAGTCTGGAAAAACTGAAGGAAGAATCCAATGAAAATTATGTCCGATGCTACAACTTTGTTTAGTCAATGGTTAAGTGCTCGTAGCAATGTCATAGCATCGGGAAGCATAATTCAAGTATCACATGGTAATTGGCAGAAACCTCCTTTCGCTTGGGTGAAGTGCAATGTTGATACGGTTGTCTTTAATTAAGTGGGGCTGATGGGCTTTGTTTGTATGATCCGGGATGGCTGTGGGAAGTTTGTTGCCTGCAAGTCTCTTACTATAGCCCATTCTTCAGTATGAGGTCGGCTTGCAGAAGCAATCTGTCTTCGTAAGGCACTAAGCTGGATAAAGACCAAGGGGCCGCAATAAGTGATAGTAGAAGTGGACGCCTTATCTGTAGTCCATGCTGTCATTAGTCCAATGAAGGACTCCTTTTTTTTTTTTTTAGTTAGTTATAGAGGATAGTAAATGCATTCTTAAAGAGATAAGCAATGTGTGTGTCTCTCATGTAAGGAGATCAGCAAATCAGTTAGCACTTCTCTTAGCTCATGCTTCTGTGTATTTGCCTGATACCCATACCTTGGATGAGTTTCCCCCATACTTTATTGTTCCGTTATTGGCTGCTGATATTCATACATGTTCCTTTTTAGACAAAAACAAAAAAAAAGACAACAAAGAACCAATTTTTGTGTTTACGCTTCCAAATGAAACAAAATAACATTTAAGTGTATCGTATAAAATAGTTATGCAGGTTGCAGTAGTTGGTCCATGAAAGGCAGAATTTTTGGTTGATGCACACATGAGATATATGGTTATAAGCAGGATTACCCAGCACTGGGAAAGACCAGTAACCAAACAATATATGAGGTGTATTTTCAGTTGAAAAATCAATTATGCACAACTTCCTCCTGTTATGTCTGTATATGGAAGGTTGTAAAGAGTTTTTGGTGGTAATTTTTTTTTATTTATATATATAATACTGAAGCATTTACTATGTTTTTGGGCCATATGTCCAACTAATACACCAAATACAACTCTGGCCTTATAGTGGTGAAGCATGGTGGAAATTTGTTTCAAAATCTCCACTTTATAACCAGTCCCGAATAATATTGACTAACACATTAGATGAGTTATAATGACATTCCAATCCCACAACAATGAAGAATTATTCCATGTCCAAGTCTCCAACCCAAGCAATATAACTGTTACACTACCAACCGATTTGCTGTTTGTACATGCATAATTAATACGCACAGACCTTATTTTGATTTAGATCAGGATACATAATGTTGTGCGGCCCCATGAGCATGAACACCATTATTGTACCCAGCTAATTGGTGTGCATTATAAAAAAAAGTATATATATATATATATACTGATAATTGTATAGGATTTTAAATAAGTTAAAAGCATTATTACTTGGAGAAAAATACCCTTGCTCAACATTAAAAAATAATATTTTTGAAATAATTAAATTGCAGGGCAATGGTTCATACAACTTAGTATAATATACAGCAGAATATTATCAACTATAAAACAATGAATATCCATAAAATCCAACATAGTATACAAATTATTCCTTTAAACACTTGAGTCACTTGTGATTGCTAAATTTAATGGACAGTGAACATCTTATAAGATGAATAACACAATATAGTGGATATCTAGCAAGATAGCAATTTAGCACTACCCCCTTCAAGAGACACACACATTGGTCATTGTAGTGACCAGGGAAATAACCTGCAACATAGATTCAAAGAATGCTATCTTTAGTTAATTTGCCACATATTGCAAAAGACATCCCACAAGCTTAATTCCATCAATTGACCATATGGTGGCATACAAAAGGAAGTTGGAGCTGACTTTTGCTACAATCATGCCCAAGAAATCCTAGGAAGTAGTGATACTTCCCATCAATACAGTCCTCAATACAATTACATTAAGTAGGGCATTGGCCAGGCACAAAAACTGGGTTGGTACTACAAAGTTCACGGTGAGCATACTTCTAGCTCACCTGCAGTTAGGAACACAAAGCAAAATAAAATATGCAAACATGAATTCCTAAAATATAAGTAATCAGTAGATGGAAGACCATAATCACCAGTAAAGCTAGGGAACTGAAACGGCCCACCAGCTTCTGAACATGCTTTTCGAATACCATCAACCACAACCTATTGCAAGAGTATCAGAATCGCACTTATCCGGATAAATGGAAGCAGTAAAACGATAACCAATATAAAGGATAATGAAAAAAAATATTTAATCACTTATTTACTATTGAAACTGTAATGTATGATAATATTTCAATTTTATTAAGAAACATAACGGAGATATTATATAAATTATGGTAGCCAGTTTTTTTTAAATATTATACGACTCTAATAGGCCACCACACAACGTGCAGGAGAACATAATATATACCAAAGCTCCAAGACATAACCAAAGAGAGTTGTTTACACGTCAACGTATGGTGGTAATAAACATTGCCTTGCTTATGGTAACCACGCATTATTCCAGTACGTACTACTAATGAAGCCATACACCTACATATCAATTTAAAATATTTTTATTATGTGAATTCTACAACATACTCTTTTTCCCACTACATCATGTCAATAACAATTATTACCCAAAGGTAGTCCCTCGAACTTGTCCCAACCTTAAGTGTAGGTGGCCTTGCACTGTTAGTATATATGCATGATCCATCAGAGTGGGCGATAAAGGCAGTGCAGTCATCAACGAATTAAGACTGTCCACCTGCAATGGCCAGTAATAAAAGTTAACTACAAAACAAGAGCCAAGGAATGCACGTCATTTGGTTCAGATGTCATCTTCGTTCATTGGCATTTTTCCTGTAGGACCAGCACTAGGAACTATAGATGTAATGCAGATAAGATCAAGGATGAAAACAATCAATGCATTATGCATTAAAGTGTTTTAAACCACCACAAAAAAACTCAAAAGTTTGACAAAAATTATCCTACAAAACATGGTTCTAGCTTCATGAATAGTACATTAAAAGGAGTAACTTATAATGCAAATTACTATGGAATAAAAAGCTCATGAATTCTAGTCATGACACATGAACCTAAAAAATTGAGTTTTTATCTTATTGGTAAAAAATATAGTAAGCTTCCGGACCATTATAAGAGATGCTGCTCTATAACACACCTTCATTTGGCTGTGGAATGTATCGAGCCGACGGAGGGAGGTCTCCTATATAACTTACAATAGGGCAGTAACCTTCAACCTCTCTTTTATACATCTAACCGGATAATTAATGATTGTTGCACTGGTATTGCCCCTACCACAAATCACAGGGGGAGGTAACTATGCTAATAAAAATGGTTACTATCCCAATCATGATGGTTTGCCAAATTATAGGTAGCCTGGTACCATCCACTATCCTCAAATAAAGGTAGTGTCTTTGTTGAAACATCAGATATTGTATCCCAAAATCCGGTCATTATCTCATTCATTAAAAGCCTTATTTCCCAATGTGATCCTGCACACAATTTAACAAACAATTGCTAAACATTATCACCACATGATTAGTTTGTAGAATAAACTTTTGTTAATATATATTTTGACATCAAGAACAATTAAAACGAATCAAAAATTTACTACAGCATTTTGCATACTCAAATTGCTTAGTGTTTATGTATACATTCAATAATATCATATGCCATATAGCTATAAAGCATTATATATGCAAGTGGACAAAAAAATTCACTCACTTAAATTACATCTAATGATGTCCAACTTAAAGAAAAGCTGAAAGTGAATAAGGAGCAAGATATGACATGAATGATGCAAAACCTGATGTGCCATGTCGTCCCCCATCTTCACGTTCTAAACCATTAAAATTTATTGTTAAAATGCCTGCCATAGAAAAAACACTATAAGCCAATCCCCATCCTTGTGACCATAAATAACTATTGTAAAACACATTGAAATTAGAAAATCGCTATAAGCCAATCCCCAGCCTTGTGAAAAAGGAAAAACTATTGTAAAACGCAATGAAACTGCTTAACATCATTAAACAAACATATTGAAAAATAACAAAAAATAAAATTTACGCCATTCAGAGATAGACATAAAGGTGAATATTCAGGAGGTAATATTATTTTTAAATAGAGCAATTACCCCATAATGATGTTGTACGTGCATGACATTACGTGGAAGCATCACAGGGTTTACCGTTCTTCCAAGTGTTTTCCATCCATAACTTGTTCTATGGCAGTAAGTGTCGAAGTAATCCAAAAGTAATAAAAAAAATCATCAGTTGTAGCGTTAGGGGATTGATTCGGTTGTATACTATTAATAAAGAAAAACAAATAATTATATGTATTATACTTAGCTTCATGGGGCAATGTACCAACATACACCCTCCTCCATCAACTTGATAACCGTAGAATCTCTAGCTTTATGGGTGTAAGTAACAATATACACCCTCTTCAATTAACTTCATAATTGTATCATCTCCAACTTTATTATGTTAATATGAACCTCAAGAAGTCTATAATTTTTATAAGTACTGCGACGGCCTATCCAAAGTGTATCATCATCATTTTGCCTTTCTTTAAACCAGAGTAGCGTTTGATGATAAAAATTTTCTTCCCAACCATCAGCTATGAAGTTTGAACATAAGGAAAGTGCTTTTTGGACATATTGTGGTATAGATGACATCATAAGCAAATCCATCCACATATACCCTGGCATAATTGCATTTGCAAACTTTTTCCAGTTCCTGGTGTTTTACATAACACTATTTTGTTTTCCCAACAAAGTGACAGTATATAGATTACTTTTCATTACATGCGGAATCTTTGAGTACCATTGTTGTCACTATAAATAAAAAAAAGAGCTTATGTTTCACGCATGTCATTGAATAATAATATATTACTTAAGTTGTATATTACCCTGTTTATTGTACACCCTATGTACCCTCTTTTTTAAAATTTTCCTTAACTATTTATACACTTTGATTACAGTATTTTAATTCCGCATTTGATCATAAAGTGGTGCATGAACCTTTACATTATCATGGTTTTATACCTCCCTCGTATTATGCATTGGTTAGTAAGATTTTTACCTTACATGATACAACTTTGAGAACATGTGTTTGGATAACTCCACTCCATCTGATATGTTCCATGCACGATTTCATTTCTTGCTTGGGTTTTGATGTTTGCGTCTGTCATATTCCTAGCATTATGATAGAGCTACCTTTAATGTTAGATGATGAGACAGTGATCCAACTAAGATTTGGAGGACTTAGGTCGATATCTAAGTTCACCACCTTCAATTCCTTTTCCTCAAATCATGGTTTGTGGCCATTATTTTTTTTATTTTTATGGTTCGACATTATGGCTTCCAAGTTTTATTATACCTACTAGTATTGGTGTTACATGTGAAAATAATTTATTGTAATCGCTGTGCATTTAGTTAGAGGTGCAAGTATTGAGATAACATTGATGTATATTGCAAGCACAACTACCTAGGTATTCCATAAGTTCAACAAGACATGCAAACTAAAAGGCAGTGGAGTAGGTAATTGGAAGCGAAGGTGAGGGGGGATAGTTGGGGAAAAGGCTCAATTTATAGACAGAAAATTTATTTTAGGTGGGAGGGTGGGGAACGCCAAATAAATAAGAGATACAAAGGAGGAGTGGTAAAAAGGGTGCATCCAGCATGAGTGCTTGAGCAAAGTGGTGGTGGATTGACCGGACTCGGTTGATAGTCGATGTGAAATTGACGTTAGTTGATGTTGCTGCAGGAAGAAAATAAAAGTTGGGCCACAAGTGGAGTATGTAGGAGTAATAGGACTGTGGAAGCAACATCCGAAAATTGACATTAAGGGGAAGTAAAAAACAGGTAGTTGAAAGTATTTATACCAAAAAATGTTAGTTGCCAAGCAGGATTTAATTGGATGAGTGAGAGTAGTGGAAACAAATATTTAGCCATATAAATAAGCAAAAAAAGGAAGTTTAGTAACGAGGTTGGCTACATAAGGGAAATAAAAGGAATGAATGATGGCATTTAAAAGAAGTAATACTGCATGCGGTCAGATTAGAGATGAAATGCTGCGGATGTTGATGGGTAACATAGTACGATGGTGATGGGCTAAGATTTAATGGGACGTAAATGAAATTTGGCAGATTACAGTATATCATAAAAGGCTGATGGATTTATTCAAAAAAAATAAAAGGCTGATGGAAAAACCATGATGGCAGGTGTTTACTATTTATATCAAACAACTGTGGATGGAGGAACTAAGTTTTTGTATGCATCTTCTTCCGTTAAACTACTAGATAGTATTCAACAATAGCTAAACATATAACTTGCAATACAATTGAATGCAGAAAAAAGAAGTTGACAGCATGAGTAGACAAAGTCATTATTTTGACGTTAGGACTTGTATGCACATAAAGCGCAAACAAACTAGATGTGCCAAGCAGTCGTGACCGGATAGAGTATAACAAACGCTATATAGAGACTCTTTTAACAATTGTAACGATTGGTTGTGAAAATAAGGTAATTATTATGGAAGTAAAAAAATTGCAGTTTAATATGTCATGATTGTGTACTAATGTATGGAAATTAATACATGTAGCAAGTAGCGATAAGAAGATATTGTCAAAGTTTGGGGGTACGCATATATTGCCACGCGTACGTAATGGTTGTGTATTTGATTTTTTTCAATGAAATGAAATATAAAAAAAAGTCAAACATTCGGTGTTGAAAGAGGGAATGGACAAAAAAAACAATGAAAGCAAACTATGAACCAAACATGGAATGATATGAATCCAAGAGAATGTAAAAATTTTGTTTACATTTAATTTTATAACATTAAGTTGAAAATGTGATGTAATGCAAAACATTACCAAATAGAGGGTTCAGTATTAAAAGAAATTAACTGTTTCAATGTGTTGTCCAAAAGGGCTTATCACATGACACTAGTTGTGAAATCATTATGAATCAACATTAATACGTGATAACTTGATTCTGGAACCTCCGAGTCCTGTAGGTCAAGCAACCAACAAAGAGGCAAATTGAGAGGTGGGGTCTCCCCCACAAACCCTCTGATGCCTAAGTCAGGATGGGTTGAGAGAGAATTTAGAGAGAGAAAGAGAACTAAGAGAATAGAGTAGAATAGAATGAATAATATGAGAGAAGGTAAGGACTATTTATAGAGAATGAGATACTTAAACCTGAAAGGAGTAGGACTTCTTCTCCTAATAGGATATGTCTCTTTATTGCTTAATTGCTTCCAGATCCGGGAGTCTTCCTAATGAGGGACTCCTTTTCCTCTTTGGATTTGGTCTTCTTGTGCTGCAAGTCACTATTATTTAGGGAGATATTTATTAGCTAAAATAGGAATATACCTGTGGGGTATCAAGAGTCCCCCCCGAAAGTCTATTCGGATATTTATGTCAGAGAGTGGCGAGAGACGATAGGAGACACTCGGAAGATGCTGGGTCTATGTGGAAAGGTGAACTGAGGTGGCCAGCCTCATTCACTGATGCTGAAAATGCTCGGTACCGAGACTCGGAGTATTGTTTGTTGATTAACTTGTAGAAGAGAGTGCCAG
>CATIWK010065362.1:0-13043 GCA_949634005.1 Mallotus japonicus
AATAATATTTTAAATTTGCATGTGCCATTCTAATCATATGGGATAATGCACTTTTAAAATGTCATTTAAAATATAAATTCTAATTAACTTACAAATTAAATAACGCTTTTGTCAAATACAAAATTAAAATTTACAAAAGAGTAGTATAAATTCCCTTATATATATATATATATATATATATATATATGGACAAATGGTCAAGTAGGTCCTTCAACTTGACTATTCGGGCCACCTAGGTTGATTTTGAACTTTTTCAACAATTAAACCCAAAACTTCTATTTTAAGATCAAATCAATCTACATTTTGACCAAGTCAAGCGCGTGGTATACAAATCTTCAAGAAAGAAAGTGGATCAATTTTTTTTTTTTAAATAAAAGGAAACTTTATTTTATTATTATTTTTTTTTGTAACAACAAAAAGAGATTTAACATTGGGAACAAAGCCAATATCATGAATAGAATTTTGCTAATTGCAACTGCATCTGACAACCAAACATTTAACTTATTGCTAGTAAAACACGAAAAATATTAAGTGCTTCACAAAAAAAGTAAACACTCTTTTTTTTTTCATTCAAAGGAAGTAAAAGCCAAAAACGCGATTACACAGAACAGAATCTGGGCGTGGCCACACCAACCACATCTTTGACCAACAGACTTTGAATGCCAAAAAGAGGCCTTTCAACATTTATACAGCCAAGAGGAATACTAACAGCAGCATTAGCCAAGAAATCTGTACAACCATTAGCCTCTCGATAGATATGTTGAATCTGCACCATCCACTCTCTGTGAATCAGGCAGTGGATTTCTTTCAACAGGGACAAGTTTTGCAGAGGGCAAGAGTTCCGGCCTTTAATGATTTCCACTACACACTTATTATCAACTTCTAATAAAAGCTTCCTCATGCCCAAATCCCAGGCGAGTCTCAAGTCATAGATCACACCCCAACACTCTACAACTAGCACACTACAACTGCCAAGATTAGCTATGAAACCACCAATCCATGATCCATTATGGCATCGGATCAAACTACCAGCTGCTACACATCTAGTTTCCGCCTTCAAGCATCCATCAGTATTCAGTTTTGCCCAGGGATAGTTCGGAGGCTTCCAACTGATTAATCTTTCTGTCCGTTTCCCTTTAGTGATCTCTAATCTATCTCTATCATTACTGAAGCTCTTCACCTTGGAGATGATATTATGGATTGAGTTAAAGGGATCAACATACCTTTCATCGAAAAGCTTCCTATTCCTTTGTTGCCATAGGAACCAGCAGGTTGTCCTAAACATTACAGGCCATTTCTCACCGAGCTAAATCCCATTGATTTTCGTCAAATTATTTAACAACCAGTTATCCAAGGAGGTAGAGAAAAAGGACTGCAGACACCCTCAAGGAGCTATTTTGAGCCAAATATTTTTAGCAATCAGGCAATCCCTGAGGACATGAAGAAGCGTTTCATTGTTCTTATAGCACATCTCACAAATTTTAACATCTGTCAGATGTCTTATTGCCCTCTCCACATTTGTAAGGAGGCAGTCATGCAAACAGAGCTCTTGACCAATGCACAAGGCCTGCTTGTGCTTGTAACTTTGCCAGGGGCGGTGCACTTCTGACCAAGTATGTGGTTGGAAGTCTCACATATGACATTTTTGAACCTTAAAAATTACCACAAAAGAAAAAAAAAAGAAAAATTTACAACTGTGCATGCAACAACTTTATCATAATATAAAGAAATTTCAATAAAACATACTTAAAGCCTAGAAAGCAAGGCTCTAGACACCATTAAAATGGTCAAGCATTGGAGGAGTTTGTATTACTTTTCTATAAACAAAGATACAACAACAAAAAATCTATCAACGCACTAATGCAAAGCATGACATGCGGCTTTAGTTTATCAGTTCTAAATCATGATTGTTTTAGACCTGATAGAAATCCTAAACTTCTTCATATTATGTATCATGAATTCAGATAAGACCAAACACAAACAGTCTTAAGCTTAAAGAAAGCATATAATTTCATTTTCCTCATTCCATCAACACAGTAGAGTAAAAAATTCAAAGGAGCTGTGTATGTGCATATATATGGATGTGTTTTGGTTGCAATAGTCCACTGGACCAAACACAAACACGTTATCTACATCTTTGGTGGATACAAAAATAATACAAAAAAATTCATCTTCAAAACCCCAAAGCCGCATAACAATAGCACATAAGAAGGGACAGCACAGCAGCCAAAGCAGTAATAGATCGTAGTGCCGTTGAGTGAAAAGAAGTCAAGGCGGATGCGGTGGTGAAAGGCAGAATGATTAAAACTATTATATTTAATTATCTAAATTTGTTTTGGGCAAGTATATAATGGAAGAGAGGAAAGTGAGGTTGAGAAATGCAGTGAAGAATCAGAGCTATTCTATGTGGTTGGTTGTTGAAGAATTGCGTGATGGAGAGGCGGCAGTGGGATGGTGATGGAGAAGTGGTTGTTGGTGGTGATGAAGATGGGTTCATCGATTAGGGAGGAGATTTAGGTATGCCCATTTTTTATTTTTTTTATTATATAATTAAAATTCTTTTTTTTAAGGAAATTAAAATTTTATTTAATTAAATATTTTAAGTGAAAGTGCATAGCACGCGCGATGAGGCTAGGAATTTGGGTTTAATAGGTCTGATAATAGAAGTTTTGGGCTTAATTGTTGAAAAAGTTCAAATTCAACCTAAGTGGTCTAAATAGTCAAGTTGAAGGACCTACTTGACCATTTGCCCGATATTTATGTGTATAAATGTAAATAAAGTAGTATCCTCTTGTATTGTTTTTCATATATTCAATAATAATTCTTTTTCTTCAATCACTTTATGATGGTATCGGAGTCTGGTTTTGATTACACAGAAACTTTTAGTCCTGTTGCTAAGCAAACCATTGTTAGACTTTTCTTAGCTTTAGCTGCTATTCATGGTTGGTTTCTACAGAAAATTGATGTTAATAATGCTTTCTTAAATGGGGATTTATTCGAAGAAGTTTATATGGATATTCCTCAAGGTTACCAGTTTCAGGGGGAAGTACTAGCTAGTGAATCTGGTAAAAATGGAAAGCTGGTGTGTAGATTACAAAAGGCATTGTATGGGCTTAAACAGGCTTCAAGATAATGGAATGCAAAGTTGACACAATGTCTAGTTGAAAATGGTTTTAATCAGTCCAAATCTGACTATTCATTGTTTACAAAATCAGTAAATAATGTTATAGTTTCAGTTCTTGTATATGTAGATGACATTATTATTGGGAGTCTGGACAAAGAAGCAATTAAGCAAGTAAAGAAATTACTAAGTTCTGCTTTCAAATTAAAAGATCTTGGAAAACTCAAATATTTCATTGGTTTAGAGGTGGCTAGAAACAGTACAGGAATTGTGGTATCTCAAAGGAAATTTGTTCTAGATCTATTATAAGAGTATGGTTGTTTAGGAGTGAAGCCTACAAATGTTCCTATAGAAATAAATCATAAGTTGAGGTATAATGAAGATGATCTTCTTGCAGATCCTACCATGTATAGAAAGCTGGTGGGAAAACTTTTATATTTGACCCTAACAAGGCCTGATATTGCCTATTCAGTTCATGTTTTAACTAAATTCATGAACAAGCCTTCAAATGTTCATCTACAAGCTGCATTCAGAGTTCTAAAATACTTGAAGACTTCACCAGGTCAAGGAGTGTTTATGTCTGCATCCTCAAAACTTCAGTTGGTAGCTTATACTGATAGTCATTGGGCAGACTGCTTAGATAATAGAAAATCCTTAACAAGATTTTGCATTTTTATGGGACATTCTTTGATTAGCTGGAAGTCAAAGAAGCAAACAATTGTTGCAAGGAGTTCCACTGAAGCGAAGTACAGAGCTATGGCTGCTACAATATGCGAGGTAATGTGGATTTTATATCTGTTGAAAGATTTTGGAGTTCAACATTCAGACCCTGTTAGTATGTTTTGCGACAATATTTCAGCTCTTCATATAGCCAACAATCTGGTGTTTCATGAAAGGACAAAACATATAGAGTTAGATTGTCATTTTGTGCGAGAGAAGATTTTAAATGGGATTATCAAGCCAAGTTATTTGAAGACACAAGAGCAACTAGCATATTTTTTTACCAAGGCACTTAATCCTACCAGATTTAAAACTCTCTTAAACAAGATGGGTATATTAAACATACACTCACATCTTGAGGGTGAGGGGGAGTGTAAAGAGAGCAACATAGAAGAGCAACAGGGGTAGTTTAGTAATCTTTCAATTACACAGAATTGTTAGATATTTATGTGTATAAATGTAAATAAAGTAGTTGGAGTGTCACTTTCATATTGTAGAGGTAAAAAAAAGTCTTATCATAGAAAGTTATTTTCTTGCTACCTCTTTGCAATCTTTCTTTTGTTCATACCACCCAAGAGCATAACAAATAAATTCAAACAAGATAGGATACGTTCAAAAAGAAAACCATATTTTTGAAGCTTGTCAAAATTTGCACAAATCAATTAAATCAATATGATTCTTTTTTATCATTTTGATTTTGGGTATTCAAGTTCAGTATATCATTCATCATGTAAAAGGTGTATATATATACATAGCGCGCAACTGCGAAAGAATCCTAAAAAAACATGTTAATTAAGAAGAGTGAGTTAAGAATTAAGCAAGCAATATATATAATTAGCTAGCTAGATATAGCATAAAACCTTTGCTAGAGTGCTTGCAATCAAGTGGTGGAAGCAGATTGCTGACTTGAATAGTATGGATCATAGGCTGAAGATGGTTGTCTTGAGCCATCTTTCTTCCTTCAAAAGCATAACAATCCTTATCGAGGAGATAAGGAGGCATAGATACAGAAGAGAGCAGAAAGAAATGAGAGACATGGATGGCGCCATAGACCAATATGATTCCCTCCCAACCAATGAGCTACCTATGCTCTTCTCTATATCTCTTAGCTCTATAGTACTGGCAGCACCCTTTTCTCTTCCTATTTATCAGCTGATAAACTTTTTAACAACAAACCTCTAACAGCTGCTTCAATCAGTTAAACCAAATACTCCGTTGTAGGATAATGAGTGCTAGCACGTGCACATCCTTTTCCTCCTTGATAAATCTAGTTAACTGTTGTAATTAATTTGGATCATATACTTCTTTTTCGTATATAGATGGTGGTCTAGTGGTCTCTCACATGATGCCTTTATTATGTTAATTTTTCTTAAAAATTTATCCGTGAATTCATAATTTTTTTTTCTTAAAATTCGGTGATATTTTGTAATTTTATTATATATAGTCGATGTATATGCTTTTAAGAAAAATTTATGAACAACTATAAGTTATTATATAAAAAAAAATCTTTTGAGACGTCATGATAAATTTAATATCATTATTTATTTATTTTATTTTATTAAAAAATAAAAATAATCTATAGTTGACAATCGTTAAATCAATTAAAAAAAGTTATATAATTTAAATTCAAATCGTAATTCAATTATATAATTCAATAGTAATTATATAATTTAAACAAAATTTATGAACACTTATAAATGAAATATTTATAGAGAACTTAATAATTTCCAATGAAAAGGAGGTTAGATTAAGGGGGCGTTTGATTTAGCTGATAGAGGTTTTTCTTCAATCAGGTAAAATTATAGCTGATTTTATTCAAAATAGCTGCTGATTTGAAAACTCTATTTTGGAGTTTTTTCCAATCAGCTGATAGCTTATTTATATTTATTTTTTATTTAGACTATTTTACCTTTATTAAAAAATAACTAATAACAAATAATTTCATTTAGATTAAAATTAAGTGTATATAATTAATTTTTTTATAGTTCAAAATTAATAAATATTATTGTAAATTATAATTAAATAATTATTATATTTATACTTATAATTATTTTTAAAAAATTATACAATAATATTTATATTTTTAAATAATTTATATTAATTATTTTAATAATATATAAATTAAAGATAATAAATTAAAAAATAATAATAATTTGCATAACTAAAAAATATTATAAAAAGTATATGAAATTATATTTACAAATAAATTATATCCTTAATGGTCATTCGATATACAAGTAGCAACAACTAATAAAATTTTACCAAACACTTCATAGTTATCGGCTAACAACTATCAACTGCTGTAAATAGTTAAACTAATTATGCCTTAAGGAAGTTAAACTGGTAGTGCTTGTACATTGCTAATTTGCATAAATTAAATATACTAAAAATTCTATGGTTATTTCTTATTTGTGAAGGAGGTTGGATCACTGTCATGCATATATTATATATGGTTATATGTATCCTTCGTAATTAATTTCTGATGTTGAATGTTTTCCCTTCCCGAGAGAAGCCGTTGATGATGCAGTAGCACCAAACAATCAGTGAAATAAAAGGTCGGGTCAGGTCAGCGGCAGGCCGCCGGGGAGTCAACTCAGTAATATTCCCGTGATTTGATAGTATGTTAGAAGACACAGAAGTACGCGATGCATGTTCATTTGCGTAGACATAGGACTTTTTGTCCTCCGTACTGCCAATTGCAATTTTATTTTTATTTTTACTAAAAGCAAATTGCAATTTTATTAGTTATGTGATGTTGATATATATTTTGTCTTATAATTACAATAATAGATCTCTAATTATTATCTAGTTTACAATTAATATAAAAAATTATAATTTAGGATGTAACATTTTTTTGAATTTTTAATTTTCTAGAACTACGACATCTAAAGATTAAAAATTCACTAGAAAAAGGTGCATAGACATAATTTATATATCAAACTCGAAATATGATTATATGAAAAATTTATATATTATCCATTTAAATGAAAATTTTTGCAATTGATGATAAAATTCAAACTCAAAATATGATTTTTTTTCATCATCGAATTCATTTCACCAGGCAAAATTAATAAATTTTAGCGCAACTTTTTCAATGTAAATGCATTATTGAAAACCAAATTTTTTTTTTTTAACAAATTATGAAACATTACAAGTCTATATAGACACGTGTATTGAATGAGATTGGAATTCAATTCCCTTAGGAGTCGGGTTTGCATTTGAGGTTGAACTTGGCTCTGCCATTTATGCAGTTGATAAAGCTTGGGAGTCTGGTTGGTATGAGCTTTGGATTGAAAGTCACTCTTCTTATGTGATTTCTCTTTTTCGTTCTCTTTCGACTAATAATGTCCCTTGGCATTTTCTGAAAGATTCCCTTGGCATTTTCAATGTAAATGCATTATTGAAAACCAAATTTTTTTTTTAACAAATTATGAAACATCACAAGTCTATATAGAGACGTGTATTGAATAAGATTGGAATTCAATTCCCTTAGGAGTCAAGTTTGCATTTGAGGCTGAACTTGGCTCTGCCATTTATGCAGTTGATAAAGTTTGGGAGTTTGGTTGGCATGAGCTTTGGATTGAAAGTCACTCTTCTTATGTGATTTCTCTTTTTCGTTCTCTTTCGACTAATAATGTCCCTTGGCATTTTCTGAAAGATTGGTCTCGATGTCTTCACCGTCTTTCTTTGATGCGTGTCCATGTTTCACATATTTATCGTGAAGGAAATGCTACAGCGGATAGATTGGCTCATGAGGGTACTCTTCTGGATGACGAGAGATGGTGGCATGTTGCTCCTACTTTTTGTAATAGCTTTTTATCTTATGGCTTTGGTCATGAGAATTATAGATTTTGCTAGTTTTGCTAGCTGATTTCTTTGTATTAACTTTTCTTTTTCCTTTAATAAATTTTTTGGAGATTTCTTGTGATGTATGGTGCTAGGAGGGTGTCAGCCTAGCTGAGACACTCTGGTGCACCTCTGAAGTTCTCTCCAAGTTTTATTCAAAAAAAAAAATGAGATTGGAATTGGAGAGGCTATATGGTGTGAAATTTTGAAAAATAAAAGATACTATACTCCACCGAGTATTTGTAGAAAAACTGATTTAATTATTGGATAGTGATATATATAGTGGGTTGTGATATCGTGGTCCGTGATGTGAAATTTTTTTTTTTTTGAAATGTCTCTTTTACCCATATACGGGGGAGTCATCTACTAAAAAGGAGGGATTTTTTAATAATATTGCAGGTCCCGCGACAACACTGTTGCTATCGGTACTCGCGATATTAATCTTTATCTTTAATTATTTAGTAGAGACTTCTTTTAATGATTTAATTATTTCATAAAAATTGGACCTGTTCATCAAACACGAAGTGTTTGAAAAATGAAAAAGTAACTAGTCGTATATCCGCGTATTGCACGGGCTACTTATTGATAAATTATTTATTTATATTTTAATATATTTTATTAGTGAAAATTTTAAATTATAAGATATATATATAATAATAATAATAATAATAATAAAATTAACATAAAGGGTTTATATAGATTGAACAATAGTATAATAAAATTTTTAGCATAAATAAATAGTATAATAAATTTCTATTAATAGTATAATAAATAGTATAGAGGTTTACTCGAAGGCTTAATGATATTACACATAACGTTTTAGGAGTGAATACATTAGATACAATAAGATTAGTTATAAATTTAATTTTTATTACCAAATTTTTTAGTTATAATAAGATTAGTTTTTAAAATTATTAGATTAATATTATAGTATATATAGTAGTGTTTTAGTTGAAAAATAATACTAAATAATTATTATATTTTTATATTTTTTAATTTTTTTAAAAATTAAATTTTTAATGGTTTGGAAAAAACATTTGAGTGATTTAAGGTAGGAAAATATGTAGTATATAAATATCTTTAGAATTTGAGTAGTATTGAGATATATATAATAGTATTTTAGTTAAAAAATAGCACTAAATAAATATAGTAAATATTTTATTTTTAATAAAAAATTAGGATTTTTAATAGTTTGACATATTACCTTTTAGAGTGAATACTCAAATATAAAGATAGATATTTGACAAATTTTTGGTTTAATGACTTTAGAATTCAGCATTTAAATATATATATATATATATATATATATATATATATATATATATATATATTTGTAGTCTCAGCAGCATTAAAATAGCTGCTCCAGTGAAAAGAATTGAGAATAATTCCGTGCAAGACCATAAAAGAGTAAAGATTATGGACAAAATAAACTTTTGATAGAAGTTGACTAATGAAATCATACTAAAACGTCAAAGTTAGACCTAATCCATTAGTTTAAGGTGCATAAGATTAAAATAATAATATTTTATGCCGTAGCTGTAATGTTTCTTAAAAGTTATTTAATTTTTTATGGATTTATCGCACCTTTGGTACCATAACTTTGACCCATATTTTAAAATGGTATCATAATTTTAATTTTTTTCTTTTTAATCCCTTAAATTCTATTTTAGTTTCAGTTCACAGTCACTTAATGATTTTCGTTGAAATTCATCTGACGTGTCAACCGGTTGACATTGGTCGAAGTTACTATTTTGGTGGTCAAAGCTACTATTCCGGTTGACACGACAGGCTCACCCGTATGCAACTTAGGTTTTAGATTTCAAAAAAAAAAAAAATCACCAAAAAATTGAAATTAAAAAAAAAAAACTTTTTTTCCATTTGATTATTAAAAAATTTTTTTTACAAACTACGGGTGTTTAAATTCTTACATGACGGGTTCACTCGTGTGCAACTTAGGTTTTAGATTCAAAAAAAAATCACCAAAAATTGAAATTAAAAAAAATTTGAAAAAAAAAAGATTTTTTTTCATTTAATTATTAAAAAAAATTTACAAGTTATAGGTGTTTAAATCCATACACGACGGATTCACCCATATGCAACTTAGGTTTTAGATTAAAAAATAAAAAATAAAAAATTAAATATTCAGAAAAAAATGCAAAAAAAATTAAAAAGGGCAAAGTTGAAAATGTCACTACTCACGAACTTTGCGAGTAGCGACATCTATCATCGTCCAAAAATCAATGTATAATGTATCTCAACTCAATTATATATGTATATGCAGATATGTGTGTGTATATGAAAGATTGGTTTCATACAATCAGCTTCACAACTCCACAAATTCTGTCCCTTAGTTTTAGCAAAACAGAGATATATATATATAACCATTAATTTTCAATTTAATGATTGAATTGATGCAAATCTAATCTATCATATTATTTAGAATATGAGTTTATCTCAATCCATTGTTGAAGGTATTATTATCATCCAATTTGGCATTTCTTTAAACTTATGCAATAAGGTCAACACACACACAAATTAATACAAACTTTATATAATAGAATTTAAATTTGTTATTACTTTTTTATATGTATTATTTGTTAAGATTAATTTTTATTACAATTTATAATTTTGGCATAAAGTATTTAAATTTCATATATAAACTATAATAAATAATTTATTATAATATAATAAAAATACATAACATCATAATCAATTATAGGAAGTCACTATATACTTATTGAGTCTGTTTTTTTTTTTTTTTGAAAGAACTTATTGAGTCTGTTGGTGATGCACTTAGCTAGTGAATGGGCCACAAAAACTAATTTCTCGTGATTTTGTTCCTGGTGGTGTACCAAAAGAAGTGGATATTAGAGCAGAGCATATCACTTTCTCTCTTTTGGTATTTGACGTAATTCATATTTTCCTTACTTCTATTTGAAAATTAGGTATTTTTATTTCTCAATTTTTATTTTGTCAACATTTTAATTACTTTAATAAATTTTTCGATGAATTTTTTTATCTCAAGAATCATTTAGCCACTTTATTTTATAGAAATAAACAACTCAATTTCTCTATTTTAATAAATTTAAACAATTTTAATTTTAATTTTATAATTATTTTAACTTTAAAATTTTAAATTAAAGCTATATTTGTTTCTATTAATATCTTATTATTAAAGATTAAGTTATATAATTTTAATGAATTTGCCAATTTAGTTAATTTCACTTTTAAAATCAGTTTATTCACTTTTTGAGTGTTAAATTTCAATGATTGTAAATTTTTAAAGTTATTTAAAAGAAAAAAAAAATTAAATTAAGTGCAAAAAAGTGAATACAAAATAAAATCGATGAAAATTTATAACTTAATTTTGATTTAAGATATTAATAGAGTTTTGTATATGTGTTGAAAGTTTAATCAACATTTAAATTAATTTAAAAATGATTAAAAAATCAAGGAACTAAATTATTTTATAGTATTTAAACAGTTAATTTTTATAAAATAGAGAGGGTTAAAATGTTTTTTATATAAGAATTTAATGGAAAAATGATTGAAAAAAGTAAAATGTTGATGGAAAAAACTGAGAAAAAAAGCGTTTAATTTCCACATAAAAAGAAAAATGTGAGAATAATTACAGCAGAATCCACTGATAAACCTATTTGAAATTGATTTTTTTTTTTTTGACATTTCTGACAATGAACTCCCAAAGAGTTGTCGTTTAGGATTTTATAAAACTGTGCTTTACATCCGATTGATATATATCGAAAATTACAGCTTCTTGATTGCGTAAGAGGTGTGCCTGCTTGAAGACTTGTTGCTTCACCCAATCCTTCTGAACTGTTTTCTCTTCCAATGTTATTTTAAGAGGTGATTAGAGATCCAGAAGCTTTAAGCAGACAATCATTCTTTATTTAAATCTTCCATGGAGGAGGAGAAAACATTAGACAGACTCCAGGTAATCAAGGGAAAGAGTCAGCCTCTATGTGCAAGTCCGTTTGTTGATGAACATTTGAAATTACAGTTTTCTGAAAAAAAAGAAAATAATTTTGCAACATTCTATTAATTTATGGAAACTGCTCATTTTGTAAGATGAATTTGAAATAAGTACTATTATCCTTTGCTAGTTTGTGTTTTAGATTCATTAGATGGTCTACGAATGTGGCGGCTCATACTGTTGCTAGAGCTGCTCTTTCTATGCCTGACTGTATGGAGTGGCATATAAGTGCTCCAGATTTCCTAGTTGATGTTCTTGTTTCTGATATTTCTTAATGAGATTATGTTTTTCTTTCAAAAAAAAAAACATAAAAAAAAAATTAAATGGTTTGGCTTTTATGGTGTAAATTAATAAATTAACTCCTCACAGTTGAGGATTAAGAATGAATTGAGATGAGAAGTAATGCTTTAGTTGAACGGGTTATTGGACAATACCAAAATTGGGTTGAAATGCAAACAAGTTGAATGTATATTAATTATTGATACACATTGATGTGGAAATAACTATATTAAATTTGATTGAAAATGATAAATAATTTATTTATAAATAATTCATCATTCAAAAAAAAAAAGATAAATTTTATTAACATTGATGATTGAAATGACTAAAATTGATAATTTCTGTTGGGCAAAGGTACATTTTGGCCCGAGGCTTACACAAGCCCCTCAACTAATTTTTTGTTTATACAGGCCCTTCCCCAAACGGTAACACTAACGACCGTTAATATATGCATTTGTTGGATACAAGTGGCTCCAACTAAGATTTATATCTTTCTTCCAACATTCTCTCCTTCTCCTTTTTCATCGTTGATTATTATTTTTTTTTTCTGGAAAATACCGATTCTAAGGAAAAAATTGAAATTGAAGATTATAATTGATTCCTATGAGCAATTTCTGATTGTACCCAATTGAAAAGCATCAGTTCCAATTGACATACCTATCCTTGATTCTAAAAATGGGGGTTCATGAGAGAGATGGATGTTTTGAAAATTTTGAATGTAAAGCCGCAATATGATAGAAATGGAGATGTGAAGGGCCTGTTTAGTTTTTGAAAACAAGGCTGTTTTCTAGAAAATTTTTCCAAGAAAACTGGAAAATAGAAATTGTTGTTTAGTCATGATATTTTCTAACTTTATAAAACTAGAAAACTATTTTCCAAATTATAAAAGGTTTTAGAAAACTAATAAAAGATGTTTTCTAAATTTTCCAATTATTATAATTTTAACATTTAGTACAATCTTCTCAACCACCATTACCACCACAACCTCCACTACCACCACCACCACCTCCACCACCTCCACCACCACCTCCACCACCTCCACCTCCACCTCTACCACCACACCACCACCACCTCCTTCACCTCCAC
>CATIWK010065366.1:0-33498 GCA_949634005.1 Mallotus japonicus
GCTGCAGGTCGTTGAAAATATGTCAATGCGTGTGCAACGACTGATGTCCAATTAGATGTGACTATCGATAAGACCTGGCTGGCGTGTAGCTATAGAGATAACATGTATTAACTTGCAACAGCTAAGCCCCATATAGCGCCACTCCCCCCCTAACCTCCTCTCCACTAAATCTTAGAGACAAATATCCCTCAGGTGTTTAAATGTTGAGCTACCCGCCTAGGGCTGGTAGCCTCTGGTGCCAGCCACGGGGTCGGTTCCATTTAGAGGTTAATCCTCCATTCTCAAAAAAAAAAAAAAAAAAAAATGTTAATCTAAGGAAATTGCATGGTAGTTGCATGTGCTCCGCCAAAATATTCCTTGAATGAAAGCCTTTCATGGGACTTAGATCTTAGATTTATGGTTGACTAATTAGCCGGCCATGGCATATAAGAATGGTTGGCATCCAAATTCAATTATGAACATTGTGCAATATGTTCCATGGATTAACAGCAGCCAATTGTCATTAAGTTGCGCTGAGCGTAACTAATCAATTAGAAAATTGCAGCCCCAATTATACAAAACACGACCAGTCAATAATATTAAGCAAAAACTGCTTCAACGCAACTTGCTTATGCGACCAACAATTTATCTCTTAAGACACTACAGGTACAATGTTCTTGATAAAATTGAAAAATCTGTCCCAAATAAGATAGAATCACTGAAAGAGTAAGAGAATGATTGATCATTAACGTTTTTAACCATATAAAATCTTATCCAAATGTCTAGGCAGATGAATAAAAGCAATGAGCTATTTGCCTCAGGCCCTCAAAGAAAAGCCTCTAATCATCAGTAGCTCATTGACGAAACTTTCAACAGCCACCCAATCACGTTACTAGTACGTGCAGATATAAATTGTGCACAGAAATTGGTCTGTGGTCCAATGTATTGTTTTCAGCTATGCTTCTGGCCTCCGCCTTAACCCCACTCTTATATCTTCCATCACATGCTCCCGCACTACAACACAGGTGGAATACTCCCATATGCTGCAGGTGTTGCAGGAAAGTCCAAAATCAAGTAATGAGTTTGGTCTGAAGTACCTTTAACTGATGATGACTGGGTTGGCTTCAGTTCCTCGTTTGATTAATGATTACGATATGTGTGAAACATAGTTGTGCATCTTCACCCTTCAAAATGTCATCTATATCGAAAGCATTCACCATGTAGGATGTCATGGAGCCCAATGCATGTGCATTCACATTGAAAAAAAGAAGAAGGATGCCGCCACATACAGTATTGAAATCGGACATTCCATCAGTTACAAACATCATAACATGTGCTTACTCATATGGAACTCTTGAGACAGTTATCGCATGGATTAGAACCATATTTGCAGCTTTTTCGGTCAAAAGACTCTCCGAAGTGTTCAAGTAATGTTTGTCTTCGACATTCAGCCTGGAAATTCAGATAGACAAGAAGATAAAGCAATTCTTTACTAATGATTTTCTCAAACAAGAAGATTAGATTCTTTAACTGTCAATGTAATAATAACTGTTTGGTAATGTGGATGTACTTGCCTTGAGTTCGCAGTACTGTTGCATTTTTTGAGCTTGAGCCATTGCTGTCTTAAAGCTTTCCCTCTTACATCCTTGTCCATTTCTTAACATACACACAACCCGACTGAAGTCTTTCTTCTGGTATAGAGCAATGCATACAGCAGGAAGATTATCTCTTCCAGCCCTTCCAGATTCTTGATAGTAGCTTTCAATTGATTTAGACAATGTATTGTGGATAACGAAGCGCTGAGTGTATGAAAAATAAAAAAAATAAAAAAAATCAGATGTGTTAAAAATAGTAACCAAAAAAATCCTGCTGCATAAAACTTTTTAATGTGTGCTAGATTTTGCATTAGCACAGAGCCTAATTATAAAAATTAATAGAAAAGAGTTTTAAGAAACAGAATGAAGTATTTACTGAACTTACAACATCTGGTTTATCTATTCCCATCCCAAAAGCAATAGTGGCACAAACAATGTGGACTTCACCCGCATGCCATTTCCTCTGAACTTCTACTCTTTGACGAGCAGACATACCAGCATGATAGTAGGCTGTCTTGATCTTACATTTATCATTCAAATAACTTGAGACCTCAACACATTCATTTTTTGAAAGGCAGTACACTATTCCACATTGATTCTTGAAACGATCCTTCAGAAGCTGTCCAAGCTGCTTTAGTGACTCCTTGGTCTTTCCAACCACTTCATACTTTAAATTGGGTCTATCAAAGCTGGTCTCAAGTACAAGAGCGTTCGGAATTCTTAAAGCATTTAGAATATCCTGAAAATAATTTTTTTTAAGCTAATGAGAACGTTCTGTCTTCTAGGAAGGAAGAAGAAAGATAAGTGTGGTGATTTCTTGCAAACTAAATACCTCACGAACTGACTGGGTTGCTGTTGCAGTCAAAGCCATCAAAGGAACATCTGGAAATTTCTGCTTAAGACATCCTAATCCTCTGTAATCTGGACGAAAATCATGTCCCCACTGGCTGGGAAGCATCATTGGAATATTAGAAATTGCTAAACCAGAAGTTTCACTTGGATATTAAAATTTCAAGAGACTAATTGCTTATGGAAAGAACATGAATATCTCAACTCTCGAAATGTATTTGTAACTTAGAAATTTAAGTATGGGGATCCTGGAGATAATTTTGTTCTCACTCGAAGATAAGCAGATAGAGCCTAAAAAGACATGTATCTGATGTCTATAAAACATGTGAGCTTATATAAATTCAAAAAGTATTAATCTAGAGAAGGTGTACTAAGGAAATTCATCTGTAAGTCCTCATCTTTTGATTAGAAAAGGATGGGGACTTACAGATAACCTCTTCATAGTCGTCAATATAAACCAAATCAACAACAATATAGCATGCAAAAGAGGAAGGACCTACCTTACACAGTGTGCTTCATCAACAACAAAACCTGCTAGTTGTCTCTGCGCGAGATTCATGTAACAGTGTTAGCTACACTATGCTTTTGTAAGATTTAAAAAAAAGCTTTGAGGACAATTTGATCAGAACCTAAAAAGCTACCTTCTGATGCAGGCACTTTAGTATTTCAAGAAATGCTAGGTTTCCGACAATCCTTTCAGGAGTCACATACAGGAGTTTACATGATGGATTGGCTTTCCTAGGAGAATGAAAGCATAACATAAATGTGAAAATTGGAGTAGAAATTATGAAGCCATGAACAAAGTTGTAACACAAGGTAATGAGAATTACATAGCAATTGTTATGAAACAAATTTTATTAATGGATTGTCACACAGGAAAACAAAACTTCGTGTAGGAAGTAAAACTAACAATCAAAAAAGATTTCCTCATAGATTCCAGCACAAGGAAGGGCCTTGCCTTAGCTCTTGAAGGACAACAGCAGCCTGGGAAGAAGTTTGTTGAGAATTCAAAAAAGTTGCGGGTATTCCAAATTTGAGGTTGAGTGTAACAATCTGATCCTGAATGAGGGAAAGTAAGGGAGATATAACCACTGTAACCCCTGGTTTCAGAGTTGCTGGAAGCTGCACAATATGCAAAATAATATAGGTAAGTGTTCTGTCAAGTTTCAACCCATAAATCCTAAAAACGAACTTGGTGAGGTTTTGCGAAATTATTTGTTAGCAACATGGTGCTATTCCATTGTTCTATACATCATATCCCATCAGGTATTTAAGTAAAGTTATGATATACTTGAACGTGTTTCCTCTTTTCAAGTACAGATAATATATCTCACACAACTCAAGTTATTGAATTTCTAAATTTTTTACCAATATAGAGGAGAACATTGCAGCAATATTAAACAACATAACTGGTATCCAAATACATGGTTTGGTGTAAAATATCAGAAATGATAAATTTACTAGGCGAACAACACAACAGGGAAAAAAATGGGGCACATTAACATCAAGCAACCAAAAAAAATATATATATAAGGGACATAATTCTGAAAAAGAGCATCACCTGGTAACATAAACTTTTACCACCTCCTGTAGGCATGAGAACAAAGCAATCTTTCTTTGCCACAGACGCTTTACAAGCCTGATGTTGCAAAGGACGAAATGCCATATTCCCAAATATTACAACATTAGCCAATTCAAAGTCATCCAAGGCCTGCAATTCTTCATAACTGAGCATCCGATGTTCATCATTTTGAATCCCAGGATGCTTCCTTC
Source organism: Mallotus japonicus (assembly GCA_949634005.1). Lineage (NCBI taxonomy): Eukaryota > Viridiplantae > Streptophyta > Magnoliopsida > Malpighiales > Euphorbiaceae > Mallotus > Mallotus japonicus. The sequence continues at coordinate 4,197 of CATIWK010065366.1, forward strand.
TGTTGCAAATTGATGAAGCAGAACCTTGAATAACACTGCTTTTACAATCCTTCAATAAAAATATCAACATCAGTACCTACAACCTAGAATACTATAAGCTGTATCATTAATGAGAGAGTAAAAGACATCTAAAGTAAATAAACAATGCACACAATTTGCAAACTTGAGCAGCCAACTTTATGACTACCTCATAATATGGCATCATAATCACATTACATAAATATCTTATCGTAAGTGATAAGACAATCACATGAAGAGAATTGCCATCAAAAGATTGTTCAGAATAATCACGTATAAGAGTTCAACTAAATTGAATTCTTGAAAAGTCAAGTCATTTTTTTGCATGATTTTTTTTTTCAGAATGGCTTTTTAAAAAAAAATCTAAAAAATTGAATTCTAAAAGCCATAAGCTTTCCCAACACAAGAATTAAGTACAATCCAACTCTGAACATTTTAAAAATTTCCAGACACACTCAATGGCAGCAATAGATAGAAGCTTACATGTCCAAAATTGTTAAATTCTCAAAAAGAATAAATAAAATTTCTTACCATAGACCTTGAGAAGCCTTTACTCGAGGTAGTAGACGAAGAATCCTTTTCCTTCTTCACAGTACGAAAATGAGAATCTTCAAATTCTTCACTATCACTAGAAGAATCCAATTCCATCCAAGTTTGTTTCTTTTTAGGTTCAGGTGAATCATCAACAACATTAATGTACCCTCTAGAACCATTATTACTATTATTATTGTTGTTGTTAACAGTAGCATCATTATCGAACATATAACAATTACTTAAAGCACCACAAGCTTCAGATTCAATAGCTTGAAAATCATCATCCCAATCCTCACAATCTTGCATAGATTCAGCTAAGGCCGCAAGAAAATCATCTCCACAGGACTCAACAGTTACAAAATCTTGACCATCATCACCTTCAAGAAAAAAAAATTCAATAAAAATGGGAATTTTTTTAGGGTTTAAGTGAAAAAAAATGGAGGAAAAAAAAAAGAGAATACCGTAGAGAGAAATTAAACGATCTAAGCACTTGTTTGCAGATTCTTCGTCGAACCCACATTCTAGAGCTAAGCTTAGAAATCGAGCTCTCTCGAATTCGAGATCGTGAGCCGCCATTTTCCTCTGTTTTTGCTTTGCTTTTTGATTCAGTGATTAGCCTGCAAATAAAATGGAGATATGGAAGAAGAACTCCCGCGCTTTTAGTGTTTTTTTTTTTTTTGCACCAAACGACATCGTTTAAATGGGTTCTGAAGTACTATACTTCAACTATTCATATTCATGTTACATTTCATATAATTTAATTACAATTACTCATAAATATGCCCGGATCGAAAATTAATATTTTTTATTTAATTAATATATATATATTTTTTTTTTATTTTTAATTTTTTTACAAAACAAGAAAAATCATTTAGAAAGATCAGTAAGGAGAACATCAACAAGGAAATCTAGAGGACTTAAGTGCCACTCCATACAATTTGACATAGAAAAAGCAGCTTTAGCTATAGTATATGCCGCTACATTTGTAGACCATCTAACAAACCTAAAACACAAATTAGCAAAAGATAATGCTAGTTGTTTACAATCTTCAATAATGGTGCCATAAGGAGAAATATAGCTTGAGCTCCAAATGTGATATTTAATTAATTTAAAATACAAATAATAAAATAGTTTTAATAAAGTGAGAAATATAAATTAATTAAATAATTAAAAATATATGTTTTTTATAAGAATGTCAAATAATATATAACTAACTTAACAAATATTTATCATTGCAAATTTATTATTTCTTGTAAAAGAGTATTTGTACCATCAATTTCTTTTTAAAACAAAATAATCATTATGTGATTCTGATTCTTGGCCACAAGAAATGTTTTGTAACATGAACTCTTAACTCAACTTGATCAGTTGATTGGTTCATTTAATAAATGATGAGATTTTACATCAATTTTGATCAAATTTTGAATATAAATGATGATGGTGAATATGGGCGAAAAGGGAAAAGACTAGCAAATCTTTTATAAATTCCTTTGAAATTACAAGTTGGGGGAATTGACACACATGATCATATACATTAGGGAACCAAAAAAAAAAAAAGATTGCAAGATCAAAATCAAAATCAACCTCGCATGCAATAATTATTCCATGTGAATGTTTACGTTTGATTTTGTGCATGCAAAATATCATCTCCCTTTTGTGTTGTTTTAATTTCAGAAGCCATGCACAATTCTAGAGCAAGTCCTCTTGAGCCAACGAAGACCCTTCTTTATTGAAGATTTGACCTTCCCTTCAACGGTATAAAATTTATATTGAGCAACTCTCCTTTTCCTCTTGACATCAGGAGTATTCCACCACAAAGAATGCTTTATAGGAGACTTACTAGAACGGTGTCTCCTGCTGGGAATAATGTCATACGAGCGAGACCGGCCGATGTAGAGTTTGTTCGGCATTGCTCTTACGATATGTCTACCACCAACATCATTGCTGCTGGTGCCAACAATGTTGACGATCTCGCCACCCATTTCTTTGATGGTCTACCTCCCTTTGCCTGCCTATCTATAGCTAGCTGGCTAGCTAGCTATGATCTCTCTCTCCCAATTCAAGAGAGATAGACAGAGGTAAAGGGAGGGGAGATCTTTGAGTTTTGGGGCATGTTTTGTTTTTATGTTTTATGCCTTTTATTACGGGGAAAGAGAGGTAGAGAACAAGGGGCAAAAAAAAAAAAAAGGTGTTGTATTTGTTGGGTGCTTGTCTAGATGCATTAAAAAAAAAGATTATAATAACCAAAATTATCTTTATGATAAATAATTAATACCATCTAAAGAAAACTAAAAATAGATATTTTTCTACAAGGGAAAAAAAAAAGAAACATATATGTACAACACCCTTCTTGAATTAATTTCACCAATTCAATATGAAGAAAATTGGTAACAGCTTTGAGCAGGTAATGTCATCTGTTTAGATTAAATGTGCATCTGTACAGAGCCTGTTGTCTAATGAATAAGAAGATGATGTCAAATCCCTAACGCTAATGCTGGCTCTTCGCACCTTCTGATGCCTCTTTGCTTTTAGGTCCTTTCTTTGGTTTTTTGGGGTTATCCATGTGAGAAACCTGCATATCAGTACCAAAAGAAGAGAAAGCTACATAACACACCATAAATTTTAACGAATATAAAGATCAATTGCATACTAGAAACAAATGAAAAGGGAAGCCTAATTAGGCAACTGCGCACAGGCAGAAATGTAGCATCACCAGCAAACTTACAATATATGATTTCCACTCAATCTTGTCATGTCCCTCCGAGACACTGGCAGGCTGAGGGTGATTGCGGATATGGTGGAATATACGAATAAGTACAGCAGCATCAAGAGCTGCATACTCCAGCTGCAAAAAAAAATATTGCTTTAGTTCACTTGATATCTCATTCCAAATGGGCGTGTAGATCAATAGTTGGAATACTGACCAAGCTGTTATGCCAGCCTAAACATGCAATTAGTAACGCACATGATAAAAGTCATTTACTAAATTTGGAAAAGCTCACTAAAGATAGTTTCTCCTTTATAAAAACAAGTTCATATTCTAGAAACAAAAGAATACAGAAAACTATTTCTCTGGTCAGCAATTTTTCCCAGACAAGAATTGGTAACTCTTTTTTCTTGTAATCTATAAAAATATCTAATTCTTATCTTTAAGACATGAAGTTTTGTAACAGAAGCAACTATCTCATCAATCCTCATTGACAGAAAGCTCTAAACAATGGTATGAAAACTAGGATCAATTCTCAGTGATATGTAGTTTGTACATGCATTTGAAAATGTAGTAGGAGCAAAATCAGGCAGAAGGGAATAAACACATATTGGAAGTACATAGACTCCAAGAACAATTAACCCAAAGCATCAACTGGATAAACTTCTCTAAAAACTTGATTTGCAAGGCTTTTGTAAAAGTACTACAATATAGAGATAACAAAGTAAACAAACAAAAAGAATAATACCTGGTTCTGACTCAAAGGCCGTTGTTCCCAATTGCTATTCTGTCTAGTTTTGTTCAAACCTGCTCCCAATAATTTCTGATTGATACAATGCAGACAAAAAATACATAAGAAAAAGTGCAAAAAAAATGTATATTGACACAATAGAGAATAACGCAGGCATAAGTTCAGATACAATATGGAAAACATATAAGTGACAGGAACAGCTGGTTGTATTCTAATGCTTTTAGATACCTTTGCAAGCCCTGACAGACCACCTCGGGGTTCTCTGAATACATTCTGAATGTCCAGTAACATTTCATACTGCTTGAAGCACTTTAATTCTCCATAGGAATGGGCTAATTGCTTTATATCACATTGGAAGTTGTAACCTGAAAATCCAAGGGCATTAGCACCTTTTGTGTAAATAGCATCATTTTCTAATTTTTACAGGATTAATTATATACTTAAACAATCATCAGCAGAACTTTCAAGAGAAAGTTTATTGACAATGACGGGAGCTTATTAGCCAATATGAACCTGTTTTGATTAAGTAAATAAATTAAGCATAAAGGGTTTTAAAATCTATTCATAATAACTACAAAAGGCAAAGCAGATAAAGAGACTTCCTCTTCTCTACAATAGTTACAGATTTCAATTTAATAGGCTTAAATCTTGTAGGATGATGAAAGGTATTTCTCCCTCTAAACAAATGTGTTCAGATATGCCATACCAAGTTTTAGAATCCTAGGAGACTGCAAAATCCTGGTTAGGCAGTTGTCTAAAGTATCAGGTACATCTTCAAATAACTTTATCAAGTCAAAGATGAAAACCATCTTATCAGAAGCAATTTGCATGATAGAAACCTGAAACATAAAGACACTTGCTTTCATTATAGAATTATATAAAAGAACACAGTGTACGATAAGGACAAACATTGTTACACAGATCCTCTGCAAGAAAATATAACAGGCAATCCATCTTTACCTTGTTTGGTCTGCTGCCTTTCTCATAATTGGGCTTCCATTCACAATCAAGGCCTGCAACTTTACATCCCTCGATATGGCTTGTTGCATCACATAAACCATCAACTTCATCAACCCACACAATATCTTCAATAGCTAACTCACTGAGTTGCAGGTATCGACCATGTGGAAGACTTGCCTCAAGTTCTAAACACCAAGCCAGTATAAGTGTCCTTCCATGACAAGTTGGAATATTAATAATGGCCACTTACGAAGTCATTAATGTTTATTGAATTTATTGCCATGACAATCCATTTACCAGTAATGTTTATCGAATTACACACACTATAATAGTGAGCTTATTGCAAGCATTTCTAACACAACTTGTTTGGTGAAATCCTTGAAAACCAAAACTTTAGTATCCAATGGTTACATCAGCAAGACATGATTATTATAACACTTGTCTGTCTAAAGGGAACTTCCTCACGGGCTCAACCAGCTTTTCTACCATAAATTCTGTAGCCCAACACATTATTAGAGCAGCAAGCAGAGGTAGTTTATCCAGAAATCTAAGAGAATCAGCTTAGAACCAAAAAAAAAAAATTTTACATAGAGTCCAGAATTCTGTTTAAAAAAAAAAAAAAAAAAAAAACATTTATGTATGTCCATCAATACGGTCCCATAAATCCAATGCCTTATATGCACATATTAGAATAAGAATGTGATCAAACCTTGCTGCAGGATTACACTATGTACTCAAATATTTCTGCAGCATTACACTCACAAGCAACAAGAACTTTGCATGCATGTAAGCACATCATTGCTCCTTTTTCCAAGACACTATGATGTGCCAGTTATAAGTTAAATAACCAAAAGAATCTGATTTTCAACATGAATACAATAATTGCCCTTGGCCATGTCTTTAATAAATCTAACATAGTCTGCAGTGACACTAAAGAGTTTTCATTGTACACAAACTGGTGCAGCTCCAATATGAAGATTAGGAGGTCCAGTTGGTGCATATTTTGTATTGCAAACAACAACTCTAGCAAAGATACAAGAAAAAATCAGGCCCAAGTTTATCAGTTGTCAATCCCTTACAAACATGATGTCCAAGGAAGCATATAAAATGCATACACAATGTTCAAAGCATACCTTTGCCTTTCAGAAAACCTTCGAGGGAGTAACGATCACAAAGTTCATCAACCTTCTCCGAATAACCAGCCTCCATTGCCAAGTAAACCTATTAATTAATTTTTATAAGAATGGTTCGCATAAGTAAAGGTCAGTCCAAAGAAGGTAATAGTAAATCAACAAAGCATATGCATGAACTTGCTTTTCGTTCTTTCAGATGTATCGTTTCAAACAATATATAAATGCAGAGTTATTTATGCAGAGAGAAAATGATAGATATTCACATTTTATACTTGCAATTTTCTCAAAGCAGTGGCTAAGAACTAGGAACTTACGTATTCTAAACTGTCCCAAAACTAAAAAGACACCATTTTTAACAAGAAATCTGATCAACATATGAAAATGACTGAAAGTTACGTGCCAATTGACCATCCAACAAGAGGCAAAAGATGCCTTAGTTCCAGATTGTAACAAAACTTTTAATTAATAAAGTTTTCAGCATAATTAAGTAGAATAATAAATATACAGTGCAAATAATCAGAATGTTACTACGGACCAAATATTCAACAAGTTGCCGATCACCATATGTCTTTGCCTCAGCAAGATCCCATAGTGCCTTCTCAGCTAATTTCTTCAACAAGCTGCAAGTCAGTCAGATGTTCTTGTTACGCTCACTTTTTAAAAAAGAGTTGGATCAAGGGCATAAGAGCAATAAAAAACAGAATTTAAAAAAAAAAGCATGATGATGGGAAATACAAGTAAATTAAAATACCCTTCTTTGCATTTATGGTATACATCAGGAAAATCCTCCTTCAAATTGTTCTTCTTAATCGTCTCATAAGCAGGCTTTAGCATGTTCCTATCAACATATTCCTGAACAAGTACACATAACATTGGCTTTCCCATAAAAGTTGCCCACTTTTCAGCTGCTCGAGATTGTGAGTTCTCCATCATTTTGAAAAGGAAAGACTGGCCAGATTGGCGTATGGAGAAGTGCTCTAATAGAGTGACTGCCGTCATATATGACTGAGATTCTACCAACTTAAAAATATAACGTTCAACAAATTGTTTCGCTGTGTCAAACCTATTATCATTTTGGGCTTTTAACCGTTGTAATGCTACTTCAATGTTTGCCAACTTCACATCAAAAACTTCGAGTATCTTCACAACTACCCCTTCATCATGGTCAATAAAGCCTCCCACGACATCTATAAATAATTGAGCCGCTAGACCTTTTGCTTGCAAGGTGTCTTCCGAGGCAGGAGCTAGTTTTAGAAAACGACGAAGAGCAGATATAATCAAGTGACTGAACCCTTCAGAATACGATCCTAAAATTGGCAGGACATGCAGGCATTGAGTAATGAAAGTGGCAGGCCCAGGTCGAGGAGAATTATGTAGTACCTGATGAACTTGTTGCTGAAGAACTCTGAACTTTTTTGTTGCCTTACAAGAGCCTGTGACATATAACTATATAGAATCAGTAAACAAAGGCTAAAAATTGGTTCTGATTCACAAACGGACATAATAGTCCTCAAAAGTGTGATTAAAAACATGAATTAAAACAGTAAAAATCCATTGCTTTTGAAGGGAAAAGAAAAATCCACAATGGTTACCGTGAACATAGCATTCTTTGAGGAGGTACAAGAATACCACAGGAGAAACGTAAGTTAAGTCAGAAAAAGCATGGACACAAATGGTCAATGTTTGATGAGTTTCATCATCTTTCTTGTTGTGCACCTCTAGAGCTCCCTCCTCCAACCCCATGCCAAAACAAAATAATTAAACAGCAGCAACAATTCTGTTCAATAACAAAAACAGAAGCATGTGTAAAATGACATGAAAAACAACAAAAACAAAACAAAACAAAACACAGAAAAGATAGCAACTTTTTTACAAATAAGAAGAATGTATGAATGATTCAGTTCATTGCTTAGAATTTTTAAAAAAAAATTCCATAATTAAGCCAATAATCTCATGATTAAATAGAATATTGTTGTTAATTCGTAGAATAGTAAGATTTTACTTAATAAAAAAATTACCGCTAAAACTATTACTAGTAAACGGCATTGAAAAAAATGCAGTGGTGGCAATAGCATTATTTTGATAGTTTATGAGTTGTTTGGTTGCCGAGAAAAGGAAAAGGAAACTTTTTTTCTCGGCAAACAAACAGTAGGGAAAACTTACCAGAATGGCGAGGCTATATGGCGATCCTTCACCTCTCTTGAAATTGCAGAATGCGTGCCCTGCTCGGCCTTGTTATGCGTGTGTGTGTCTGCGTGATATAGACATATATATTCATGACTTTGTCATTGGAGAGAGTACAATAAAAAAAAAAGAAAAAAATTAAAAAAAGAGAGATCTTTGGGCTTTTTGGTCTTTTTGCTGCTGTTGCTGTTGGAGTAATTATTTATTAGGGATTGGACCAGCTTACGTTGATTGCTTTGCTTGGGCTGGGCTGCCTCAATTGCTCAAATCATTTTTTTTCTTAATTAATATGAGATATTCTTAATTAAGATGGGATTTTTTTTTCTTGATTATTTTTTAGCCTTGATAAAAAAAAAAAGACTTGTAAAATTTTACCATAATTCAAACTTTTATTAAAAAATAAAAATTAAAAAAATCTTCTTAACATGTGTCTTCATAAAATAATATTTTTTAGCAGATTATTGTCTACGCTGGGTGTATTATACCATATGGTTAGATATAAAACACATAAACTAAGCGTAAAATAATTATTCAATCAAAACAAAACACCTAAATTATCATTCAAATCTAACCGTTGGATGTATTACATTCAGCCTAGGCAAGAATCTCTTATATTTTTTTTATATAATTACTGCTGGTATCTGATAACTGACTATGGTTACAAAAGCTCCAATTAATTTGGATAAACTAAACTAAAACTTCATTTTCATAACACATCAGATACACGTTACAGTGATTATCCTGCAAAAAGAAATACCACTTCTTGCAAGTTTATGATATACAACTTTGATTATTGTATAGGTTTTATTACTTTACTTAGAAATAGAGAATGATTTAAAAGAATGAGTGGAAATGAATGGAAGGACTGTGAATTCTTTAACAATGTCACCTATCAAGTAACCAAGAACAGAAGCAATCATCCCACTTTGCTCACATGGCCGGTGGCTCCCATTAATAATAAATAGTGAATGAATAGATCAATCAATTCAGTGTGATCACATGGCTCCATTAATAGCTTTCACATACATGATGAAAGGATCTTTTTCATAGAAATTATTGCACCTTTTTTTTTCCCCAAGAGTTGGATGTTTAAAATGGATAAAGTACATATTCATTTTTAACACTTTTACCTGGGACAGGGTTGGATCTGTACTCCACAACAGTAAGAAGTATTTGTTGGTGTAATCTTAAGAATACTACAGAATCAACTAGGAATAGCATCAAGCTCTATCATACTCTAACCTTATTGTGGTCTGCAAAGCTCAGTATCATCATTGCACCAGCATCTGTTAGTTGCCTATATGCATGGCCGCGGCCTTTAAGAACCGATTCTATCACAGTTTATGACAGAAGCAGCAGCAGCCGCCAATGTCATAAACGACCAAGGTGTTGACATATTGCCTACTGCTTATACAGTGATTTGCTCCTCAAGGGCTCTTCATTTCTGGTGCTGCTCAGCACATTCCCCTCTACCGGCACAAGCTATGAATATCAGTCAAAGGCCAGACCCAGTAGAGAAATGAAAACTTTATTCCCTTTATCTGTTCTAAAAAAAACCATTAACGAATATTACCTTACAGTAAGCAATAGCAATCACTTTGCGCCAACTACTCTAGTTGAATTAGCAACAAGGATCACGTAAGTCAACAAATATAGGAGTAAATATGAAATGCAAACTATGGCATACCTGACTAATTAATGCTGAAGATCAGGAACAACTACTAGCGTCCATATTCAATGAGCTATTCAGTCCTCATCTTATTCTTCCCAAACCAAGCCACTATGTTAATGATCTATTCAGCAACACAACTCCACTGCCATGAGGGAGAGAGAAGGAAAACTACTTCAAACTATGCTTGTTGAGAAATAAAAACAATGATGTTCATACAATACCATACTAATAACATCCATGACCAGCATAACAAATAATGTGGATATGCAATTCAACTACAAATAAGAACAATGAAGGGATACCAGGTAATAGTTTGCTTTAGAGATAATCAAGGCAACTAATGCAACCCAGAGCACAAGCCTTATTGGTTTCTATCACGAACTGTGAGTAACAATTGTGAAAGCATTTTCATTTCTTTGATATTTCTATATGCATGGCAGCACCTCAACCAACAATTCTTGCTGGAAAACCTGCACATAAACAAAGAAGACAATCAAAAGAGTGAGAATTTATAATCTCAATCATATTGATCTGCTGAAGAACATAAAATTTAATAGAGGGTGAAAAGATTTACAGTTTTGAACAGAGCTAACTCTTTCTTCAGTTTTTTTCCCGTGTCCTCGTTCACAGATAAAGCAGTTGAGTCCCCGGCTACCCTGATTACCTACCAGAAAACCTTTATGTCAACAGAATATTAAAGTTATTGTGCAAAAACACATGAGAAGTAACAGGTGATATATGGTGATGGAATGAAGCTTCCATATAAAAAGGAAAACAAATATATGACCCTGCCTGATGCTGAACACAGTTGATAAAAAGTTAAAACACTACAATATCAAAGGTAGTCGATAAAATAAATGGCAGTTGTTGCAAGCAACACACAAGGTTTCCTCTGCTATCCATCATGCCAGCACAACAATTTTGTATTCACCTTTTGTTTTTTCTGATACAAATTTTGTACTCATTTTCATTCCATAAATGACTACAATGATGAAAATGGATGAAGATAGCCTGTATAAAAGCTGCAAACTATCAACATCCCTAATTCCTGCAAAAACTTCATGCAATGCTTGCAACAACCTCAGTTGCATTGAGTAAATATCTCCTTGCACACAGGTTATAAGACAACAGGTTTGCAATTGCAAAATCTACAAAAGTGAAAATGGAAGACACTAGCCTATATGAAACTTGAAAGATGCGCATTATATATTCCTAGCATACAAGTATCTATACAAGATAAAGAACGAAGCTTACCAGTTTGAATCCTTCATGAGAATTTAAAAAGTCTATATCTTGGAAGTTCAAACAATCATTTTTCTGTAAAATGACAGATATTCGTATGATGACACATAGAATTTTGAATCTCTTCTTTGACTGAAAAACAAAAACATACATTAAAAAGTTAGGGTATTCTTTCTCCTCAATGATGAAAAAAAATTGAAAGCTGTCTATAAGAACGTGTGTAGGTACCTCTTCAGAAAGCTCATTCAAGGTGGCATCATCTGACTCTGGGAATTTCTTCCTGTGATGCCTTGTGAGTAAAGCTATTAACTGCAAAATTACCACAATATTATTAGCACAGAGGGCATTCTAAGAATATGCACACTGAGAATAGAGAATAGTAATCAATATATACAATGTACCTTGACCTCTTCAGCACTATATCCATGAAGCCAATTGCCATTCTGAACAATATAATCAAGTTTGTCAGGAATGCAGGGGAAAATAACTAGTATCTATAAAAGTTTCAGAACTCCCCCGACATCTCTGTGAGTAGGGTTGGAGTTCACAGAAATTTCTCCACCATTAAAAAAATCAAACTGTCCTACTACTTCTTCAATAGCCATAGCAAGCTAGATATGTTGCATGCATGTAAAGTAAAGCAATTGAGAACACTCTTCAGGATCAGGGCAGAGCCTAATATTTCTGAGAAGCTTACCATAACAATCCGATAAGTTTGCTTATGGTAACCCTTTTTACCAATGCAGAGCCCTATATTGTGAAGCAAACAGGCAGCTTCAAGACATTCAAGACTTTTTTCATCCAAGCTGTGGTTAAATAACTTAACTTCTGGCCATTTTCTCAAGCCCTCAAAAATCTCCTGCAGTAATCACCAAGTCATTGGATAGCTTAACATAAATTCTTTGCAATTTCTAAAGAAGAGCTAATAACACAAAATCTTATCATTCATTAGGTACAATGTGCAAATCAAACATCAAATTTTAATTGGCACTAATAATAGCATTGAACTAATTATTGTTACTAAGTAGCAACCACCATGATACATGTGCTGAATTGACTCAAGGCGAATGCAATGGAAGCAACTTCCTTAACGAGTTACTGTTCTTCTGTGAAAAATATATGTTGTTTTCATCAAACAATGTTTTCAAACAAATATATATGACAAAAGATCTACCTTCTATTCTTCAATTTTAAGCTACAACAATGACTATCACAGAGAGTGAAAATCAGATCATTAACTTTTCATTGATTAAGAAGAAAAAAAAAAAAAAAAACCAGTGCCAAAAAAAAAAAAAAAGCTAGGAAGTTGATATTACATTGGCGATTGTAACACATTGTGCGGCAGATTTGATCCTCTTCTTGTCACTAAACCTCGTTGCAAGCCTTACAACAGAACGCCACCTCGCATTAGCATTCAAATCATAACCTTTAAAATTAAAAACCCTAGCCAAAGTTTCAGCAACAACACCCTCTCCCAATGCATACCCAGAAACCTCCATTTCTTCAATTCCAAGCATCTCAAATATCTCCTCCAGTAAAACTGCACCAGCAATGATAAACTCCGATCTTCTCTTGAAAAATTCATTTCTCCTACTCTTCTCTCCCTCTCCTTCCTTACACAACCTCTCAACAATACACTTCAATTCACCATTGCTAAACTTCCAATCCCTCTTACAATCATTAAACAAAACCTCATTGTCATAACCCAAATCTTGTCCATAACCGTGAAAAACAGCCTTTTCAATTGCACTAATAGTGCCTGAAGTCCCAACAACAACCTCAAAACCAAATTCCTTAACTTTCTCAACTAAACCAGATTCCTTCATAACTAACTTGACATACTCTCTAATATCTGAAACATTATCAAACTTCTGAGTCAAACCCACATGTCCTAACTTTAAAGAAACACTAAAGATAACATTCCCTCTCTGTCCTATTGCAAACTCAGTAGACCCACCTCCAATATCGATAACCAACACTCTTTTATCAAAAAAGGTAAAAAATTGAAGCATGCCCAGGTAAATAAACCTCGCCTCCTCTTCACCAGACAAGATAGCAACATCTAATCCAGTGCTTTCTTTAATTGCTTTGCAAAGCTCAATTGAGTTGCTTGCCTCGCGCATTGCTGCAGTGGCGACACAGCAGGTTTGATGAGGGGAGATGTTGCTTGATTTAAGGATTTGATTGAATTCTTGGAGGCAGGTGAGAGCCCGAAAATGGGATTCTTGCGATATTGAATTGGATAAATCGCGGCCTAAGCATACTGGATTTTTGTGGCGATCAATTGTGAGGAACTTGCCTGATGGATCTGCATAGATTATAAGCATTTTGAATGAGTTTGTACCCATGTCTATTGATGCAAAGAGATTACTTGATGATGCATTCATGGTTTTTCTTTTTTTTTTCTTTTTTTTTTTTTTTTCAATGGAGAAGAAATGGAGCTTCCTGATCAGCTGAAGACGAGGAGCGAAGGTGGTTTTTCGGTTAATTAACCCTAGATTTTATATGAAGGTGCAGTTTGGTCCCTGTTCTTTTAACTTAACATTCTAGTCTTGTATTATTATTGTTATTTTTGACGTATAGACTTGTATGTAAAAACATTTGTATTTATATAAATGGAATTAAAACTGTTAGATTACTACTAATTTAATTATAGTAATTGATACATTTTATAGGTATTGGTACCCCTAAATAATTAATTGTTATAATTAAATAAAAATAAATCTAACAGTTCTAATTTTATTTGTATAGGTATAAATATTTGTACCATAGTAAGAGTCTGAAAAATATTGGCATAATACATTTGCGACTTTTTGTATTTGTTAATTTTTATTAGTTTAGTACTTCTACTTATAGTTTTATCATTTTGACACATGAACTTATCTAATATGTTATTTTTAAATCCCTATTAGCTTGCGTGACATGTAAAATGAATTAACATGTACCATATTATAAGAGTTTAATTGATCAAAACTACAAAGTAGAGGTGTCAAACGAAAAAAAGGGTAAGTACAGGGAGTCACATATATATTATGTCTTTAATTAGTGCATTTTTGACAAATTTAAGTGTTAAAATGATAAAACTGTAAATTGAAGTGTCAAATTAACCAATTATATCGAATATAGGGAATTGCAGATGTATTATGTCAAAAATATTTATATGAACTTTATGGATTAAAATGTTTTATAACATGGCAAAAAATTTGAGGATGTGTTACAATTAATCATTTTAGAGACTATTCAAAAGTTTAGTCAATTCTTAAAAAATTTTACTATATTATAGCTTCAAAATATCTCAACTAATAAGCTCACTTAAACTTAATTTTGTAACATGATTTTCATTTCTTTAAATTTTAGTTAATATTTTTATTTTGTGTTTTTTTATTAGTGCACCTTAACTTCTCCCAAAAGAAATGAAATATCATTTTTATGCAAAAAATAAATAAATAAACAAACACTTTTTATCTTCTTTATTTTAATGTTTGATAATTATACTTTTTAATTTGCATATGCAATTATGCGCCAATAAGAATTTGCAAGATGTACAATCTTGCTTGCAAGTACTTTTTTTTAAGAGATATAATATTGGATATAAACTTCATACATTAAATTAATTATAAAATCAAATTACAATCCATTCAACTCATCACAACCAAATCTTTAGATTTGGTAATAAAAAGAATGATTATTCAATTAGTCTTTTCATTAAACTAAAAACTGCCAAAACCTAAACAAAAAACACATGTACCATTGGTCTATGCAAGCTAACTATGCATATCTAAGCTCACATAATTTATTATACTGTTAGTTTTTACCAACAAAATGCACTGAAAGCAACAAGCATAGAAATGAACTAATAAAATAGAACATTAAAAAAAATCCCATATACAAAAAAGAGCAAATGGGTAGTTCCAAGAATTTTCTTGATCAGGTTATTTTCCTAGAAAATGCAACTTACATTCCTTATATTTTGCTAGAAAATAAAGAAGGGCATGGATGGAAAGATCAAGATAGCCTGAAATTGCTCAGAATTTGTACGTGGCTATCTTTCTCTCCGACAACACTTGACTAATTAACCACAAGACTTGGACTGCAACACACCATGGCAGCAACTCTTTACTTTTTGCAGTAGTCAGAGAAACAAATGTTCGTCACAAGTATATATTTTTTTTTAATTTTGATTTGCTTCTGCCTTAAAGCTCGATTTTTTTACACGTATCCGACATTGAAAGTGACATACTGTGCTTAGTGGAACCATACATTTGCCCTTACCTTTCAAAACTTTTAATGGTTCAAGTTGTGTATATTTATAACTTGATAAAGAATTGTTTTATTAAATGTAAATACATAAACAAACGCGTGAGAATTGTACTTGCTATCTTCTTCTAATTTTTTTTTCCACTATCATAATGAAGAGAATTTCGATTCAAGTGGGTCAGATATCCATGACATTTTAACCATTGATCTAATAATGCATGACTAATTAGGTGATAGTTCATATAATAAAAAAACAGAGAAAAATTAATACCTTCTGTAGTTTAGTCTATTAGAGCATCTCCTATACACTTTTTATTTAAGTAAAATTCTTTATTTTAAAGAGTGAAATCAAAACAATGGTCTCTAATATACTCTCTATATTTTTATTTTAGAGTAGAGAGTTAATTTGGCTTTCTACCTCACTCTCTACTTTAAAATATTTCAATTCCCCATGTAGAATATTAATTGATGTTTATCTATTTATTAAAAATAATTTTCTCTTTCATCAAATGAAAGAAAAAATTAAATAAATAAAGGAGAAAAAAAATTAAGCAGTAATATTTGTTGGATAAAGTAAAATGAAGATTAAAAATATATAGAGTCTATTGAAGTTATACAAATTTCTTTACTCTTTATATTTAAAAATTCCTTGAGATACTATTTACTGAACAAAAAATACTCTTTAAAATAAAAAGTACTATTGGAGATGCTCTTAATTCAATATTTAAATGAAAGTTAATAAATGACTAACCCTTTATGTGCCAATTCACAACTTTATTGAGCTTCCATGATAAGAGATGAAACAAATTGGTAAGTGTCATATCTCATACTTTTGTTTTGATATTTATAGAAATGGGCATTTAAGGCACTAACATTTAAAGAAATCTGCAGTTGAGGGTCACATTTAAGTTTACATTCTCGAAAAAAAAAAAATCATTTAAGTTTACCAGTCAATTGATATTATGGAGATGTTTGATATGATTGTGTTTGAGTAAAAACTGGTAATATTTGATTCTGACCTTTTTTTTTTTTTCAAACTAGTAAACAATTCAATTTTGGTAGGATCATGGTGATAAAAGTTTCCTAACAACTTATTTAATGCGAATGCAAACATTAGAACTCAAAATTGAAACCTAATTTACTCATTGCCAATTGATCAATACAGCATAATACATTTATAATAATCAACATCTATTGGTTTAAGTGGCAAAAAATTTGGATTAAAAATAGGTGTGTGGATACCGAAAGTATCACATAAAAAAGTTGGGAATGCTATTAAAGAATTAAACCCAGATTCTGCCTTTAAAAATATTTGCAAAGAAATTGATTAGTTTGGCTCCAGCATAAGTCTCTGATTTGCATTGCTTGTTACTATATGATAATGGGTAGAAAGAGATTAAAGTGTACCACTGAAGAAAGCAACCTTTTTTTTTTTTTTTTTCTGGAAATAGAAACCTAACGAGTAGCTTAACATCAGAGTACATCAAGCATGTACCATTGTAACGCATCTGCCAACAGAAAAAAGAAAATCTGCAAAGAATCAGCCAACAAAAAAAATAATGAGTTGCTTCATCAAATGAACTAACTAAAAATGCATAAAAGAAATGTACAGATGAAAATGCTGAATACAGAAAAAAACGATTTGAATATGAGTTGAATTCAGTTCAAGATTCATTTGAAATTCAGATTTGCCTCAAATTCAGCTCTTTTTTTTTTGTTTTTTGGCATTTATAAAATGTTGTTAATTATTATGGGTCTACTTCACAACGCGGTAACCACAAAAATTCTTCCTGCAACTTCCAATAATCTTCTCTTCTTCTCCATCTACTCGCTTACGCGTGGGTGGCAGTGTTAATTTGTGTTTATTTTTATTTACCCATTTCATCATCACACAAAAAAGTTCATTTCTTTTTGTTTTTATGATTTGATTTATAGAGTTGATGTACTTTTCAAGCACCACGCGGTTAGTTCGTTACGTAGAATTTCAAGATTTTCAAGGGTCTTTTTTTATTATAAATCCCAAGTTCAAGTAGACACTGAACAACCCTTTCTGTCCGTTTACCGAATAAGTAGTTAAATACTATGCTCTTTGATAGATTGATACCTCGGAGCATCCAAAACACAGAGCTGAGTTGTTTTATATATTGTTTTAAAGATAAAGTTAAGAATATTCTTTTTGGGGTTTTCTTGTTTTTGATTTTTGCAGTTTTTTTAAAAATTTTCTTGGAATTTGATTATTGACTTTTTGTGTCCTGTTTTATAGCGCGTCGATTTTGAGAGGTTTTTGTTTTTGTTTTTATTTTTTTTTTCATGAAACTTCTGTGTACCTTCTGATCTATCCCCTGTTTTATAAGTCAATCTAAATTTGTATATATACGCGTACAAGGTTGCCTTGTGTGAGCTACACTTCTTCTTTATATCAGAACTCGAAATTGGGTTTCATTTTCAAGTACATTATTATTAGTATTATCATTTCTCTGTTTTGGGTTTCGCCTGATGGTGCCAAAAAGACCTTTGCATGGTGATGCTGAGAGTGGAAATGAAGACGCTTCAGCTAATGACCCTAAGCGGTTAAAACAGTACGGTCTTAATCTTATGTTCTGATATTATTCTTCTGTCTTTAGCTGTTATGTTTATATTCAGGTTTTTGATGTGGGTTTCTCTTTTTGGCTTTGGACGGTGCTATTAGAGATGTGCTGGGAATGTTGGCTGAAAATATGGAACCTTTCATTAGAAAAGTGGTAGGATATGATTAATCCATTTTACATTCAGAGAATAGTTACAGAACACCGTTTCAATCTGATTCAATTTAGCTTAATAGCTAATTGAAATTCTTCTTCTTCTTTTGTTCATTAGGTGCGAGAAACTGTGGAACAAACATTTGATCGCGTTCTTCCCCCATCCTTCAGGTTGGTTCTTGGATCAGTTGTTGTAGTTTAGACATCTGTTTTAAGTATTTCAGTTCCCCTGGTAATATGAGCATGAAAAGTTAGTTTTAGTAGTTGAATAGATTTTGACATGATTAAGCCATCATGTTACAGGGCTATTGAAAGTATGTTTATGTTGTGCTGCCAATTTTTGCTGATCTTGATGTTTTGCAAATTGTGTTTTATTGGTTGTAGAAATTCATTCAATCAGAATGATACATTAGGAGGAAGAGGCTTCATTTTGCGCTTCGCCAACAAGCCGCCATCTACCATTTTTACTGGTGGCAGGATGGAGGCGGAAGATGGTGATCCCATCAGGATTGAGCTTGTAGAGGCTAACACCAATACCCTTGTCGCTTTTGGGCCTCTATCTTCTATGAAGATTGAGATTCTCGTGCTTGATGGCGATTTCGGTTCGGATGATCAAGAAAACTGGAGTGAGAGCCAATTCAATGTCAATGTTATCCGCGAAAGAGAGGGTAGAAGGCCATTGGTTACAGGAGGGGATCTGAATGTTACATTGAGAGCTGGAGTTGCTCTGATCAGTGATGTTGCTTTCACTGATAATTCTAGTTGGCAGAGAAGCCGAAAATTTCGGTTGGGAGCTAAACCCGTGTCAAGAACTTGTGATGGAGCAAGGATTAGAGAGGCAAGAAGTGAAGCTTTTGTAGTCAAGGATCACCGCGGAGAGTGTAAATTCGAAACTATAACTTCAGCTTTGCTTGTTTGTTTTTTCTGTATGGATGAAATATCATTTTTTTTTTTTTGCAAATTATGTAACTAAATGACTGACAGTTCACTTGTTAACTTCCAGTGTACAAGAAACATCACCCTCCGCAGTTGGATGACGAAGTATGGCGTCTGGAAAGAATAGCAAAAGGTGGTGCATCGCACGGGAAGTTGGCCGACCAGGGAATTTTGACAGTGAGGGACTTTCTGCAGTTTTATGCAGTTAATCCCTTGGAACTACGGAGGGTAAGAGCTCATATATAGTTTTTGCTGTCAAATGATCATTTCTTTCGGTGAAACCATAAAACCTAACAATTTATTATCTCGCAGGTGCTTGGAGGTGGAATTTCAAACAAAATATGGAGTATAATTATAAACCATGCAAAGGAGTGTGTTCCTGACGATAAAATGTATGCTTACTTTGAAGCTGGACAAAGTATTGGGCTTCTTTTCGATTGTGTATATAAGCTCATTGGAGTAACATTTGATGGTGGCCAAACCTATGAGTCCATGGATAAACTAACTGCTCCGCATAAGGTAAGTAGTTGAGATCATTACATGTTCATCCAAGAAAGTTGTCAGAGATGCAGGTGACTTCAACCTGAAGTCTGTGTCTGTCTGATTGTTCAACTTTTATATTAATGTTCAGGTTATGGTGGTGGAAAATTTAAAGCAGCAGGCTTATCAGGATGTGAATCAATTCATCCCAATTGATGCCCGTGCTATTTTCGGTCCTTCAAGGCCCTTGGCATGCCCTCAAACTGATTATATTCCTGCTCAAAATCTCGGCGCGCAGCAACTTGAATTCCCGGTGGCACGACAAGGTATATTTCTAGTAGTTTTTAACCTAGATTGCAATAATCTCGTATGGAACTAACACTGCTCATTGCTTTCTGCGCAGAACAACCAGAAATAATGCTTGATTTCGGTAACACATGCGAGAGTGTGAATAATCAGTTAGGGGTTTCGCTACCACAGTGTAGTAATAATCAAATGCCCTTTTTAACGTCAGGACTGAGGAACAGTTTCAAATTGGGAGATTTTTTTCTACCCTGCACAGGAGAAAACACATGGCCATCAAGTGTCACACAGTGGCCACTAGTAATTACAACATCAGCTGATGATATCTCCCTTCAGGCTCAGACATCGAACTGGTCTGCTGCTGCTGCCAGTTCCTTGGCGGGCTGGGAAGAATTAGGAATCATTTCATCTCATCCAACATTTGGTGTAGATATGTCAAGGATTGAAAAACACAAAGCAGCGTGGTGCAAGCTACGTGCTGCGATCAAGTGGGGATCGGTTAGGCGAGACATTGCTGCTAGAAAAATGTTGCGGCAAAGGCAACGCCTCTGTCATGTAGATTACTAAACAAACTTCCTAGCAAATCAAGCATCTCAAGCTTTAGGAGAGGCAAAGCCATCCTAAGTGACAGTCAAGTCTGTGTAGATTTTAGCTTCTGTTCCTGGCTTTCTTGCAGTCTTTTTCTTTTAGTTGATTTCCTTTCCACGTAACAAAGTGTAGAAAAGTCTCCTTTGTGCAGTTCATAGTACTCTTTTTTTTTTTCCCAGTAGCCTTCTTGTAAGCAAAGAAAGTGCAGAAAAAGGGTGGTTGTAGAAAATCAAACTAGTGATTATTTTCTAAATCTTAAGCTTAATCAGGTTTAGGTTGTAAATTTAATTTTGAAATGATCTTTTCTCTTTGGCAAATTTCTTTTGCAATCTGTTTTCAATTTAAACTAATTTTCTGATTAATTTAACTTTTTTTCCTAAACATCTGATTTGTTTTGTTATAGTCAGTATTTGGCAGTTACAACTTACAAAATTTTTTAATTAATTTGAATAAATTATGTGAATTTTATAATAAAATATAGTAAAATTCTCTTTAACATCTATTTCTACGTACATATTAAGTTTAAAATTATAGATTTTTTTATTTAAGTAACTGATATTTATATAGTACTTTAATTAATTTGGTTCGAGATACAATCACAAAGTCAGCAAAAATTTTTCAACAACTTATTTAATGCATATACTACAAGTCGAATTCGAGTTGCTTCAGTATTAGTTGATTTATTATTTAAATAATCATGATTATTACTGTACAGAATCATTATTATCTCACTAATCAAATACACAGCACAATGATATTGATATCAAATCCATTATAGGAAAAAAGAGTCACGGAAAATAAATCATAAAATAAAGGTGAATGTTATATATATATATATATATGAGAAACTACCAAGACATTTAGAAAGAAGTGTCTCTCTGTTCTTAGAGTAGATCTTACTATTGTCTCTCTTCTTCAAGAGTAGATTATTGTGTTGCCGTTCTCCGACGTCGGCTTCTATGAATCCAGCTCAAATGAATGTCTTGGTGTGGAATTGCCAAGGAGTTGGAAATCAAATGACAGAAAAATCTCTTCGAAATCTGATAAACTTCCATTGTCCTTAAATGGTTTTCTTAATCGAAACCAAACAAGGAAATCACAGGTTAGAATCTCTTCGGGTTCGAAATAAGTTTGATCATGGAGACTACGTCGAACCGAATGGTAGATCTGGAGGGTTGGCGATCTATTGGAAGGATGAATGGCAAGTTCAGATTCGGCAAAAAACCAAGTATTTTATTGATGCTACGGTGGATACGAGTCATATATGGCACCTCATGGGTTTCTATGGACCATCGGACAGGAGAGAAAGAGATTTGGTTTATGAGGAACTAGGAAACTTGAGTATGTCCAACAATCTTCCTTGGTTAATCGCCGGGGATTTCAACCGATATATGGACCCAAAAGACAAGATCGGTGGAAGGAGGTATACTTGGTCTGAAGCAGCTAAATTGGGGGATTTGATGGACAGATGCGAGCTCATGGAACTCGATTTCAAGGGACTTCGCTTCACATGGCATAATCGCCAGCAAGGAAATGATCGGATCATGGTGCGACTTAATCGGGCACTAGCAACCACAGACTGGAGGCTTATGTTTCCAGATGCTATAGTCATTTATGAACGATTCGGAGCTTCGGATCATAGGCCATTGATCATCCAAATGCAGAAAGAAACAGAGGCGGAATAAAAGAGCTTTCAAGTTTGAACATAAATGGCATAGTGATACGATGTGTAAAAAGATTATAGAGAAGGCTTGGGAATAAGAATCTGGAGATGATATAACAAAAAAATTGACGAATTGTGCTACCCAATTGTGTCAATGGAGCAAAGATAGATTTAAAGACCCAAAGAAGCAGATTGAGATGTTGAAAGCTAGGGTCAACGGGATTAATGAAGGTGACATGTCCGAAGATGCAAAACAGGAAGAGAAGCGGCTCAAACAAAAAATGATAGAGTTGTGGCAGCAAGAGGAAACATATTGGCTTCAAAGGTCAAGAATCACTTGGCTAAGAGAGGGGGATCGAAATTCCCGTTTCTTCCATATCTTATCTATCCAAAGGAGATAAAGGAATAAGATAGTTAAGATAAAAAATACTCAAAGTGTCTGGATCACTTCGGAAAGCGTTATACCCCAAGAAGCTGCAAGCTTTTTTTAAAACTTGTACAAAGGGGAACAAACAGTAGCTTCTCCTTGGGTCATCAACAGTATCAAACCTCTTGTCACTGATGAAATGAATTGCCGGTTATTAACAGAGGTTTCAGAGGAAGAAATTAAAGTGGCAACTTTCCAATTGGGCAAACTCAAAGCTCCTGGACCGGATGGGTTCCCAGGGGTTTTTTTTCAAGAGAATTGGGAGACTGTTAAAGTAGATTTAGTGAAACTACTTAAAGATTTCTTCGACTCAGGTAAACTTCCTCCAGAGCTCAACAGAACCCACATAGTTTTAGTGCCAAAACTTCAGAATCCGAAAAATTTCACTAACTTTCGACCAATTAGCTGCTGTAATTTTACCTATAAAATTATAGCAAAGCTAATGGCAAACAGATTATGCTTTAGTTAGATGAGTTAATCTCTCCACTTCAATCAGCTTTTTGTCCCCAACCGTAGTATTATTGATAATATAATTGTCACCCATGAGGCATTTCATGGTCTAAAAATTAGAAATAACAGCAGGAGATATAACATGGCCATTAAATTAGACATGGAAAAGGCCTACGACAGGGTGGATTGGGTGTTCATTGAGAAGGTAATGCATTACATAGGTTTCTCTCACAAATGGATTCAGCTTATTATGGAGTGTCTCCGTACATTGAGCTATGTTGTGGTGATAAATGGCAACACTCAACCTTTCTTCACTCCATCCAGAGGCATAAGATAAGGTGATCCTCTGTCACCTTATATGTTCATTATTATTTTCTGATGTTTTATCCAGGATGTTGATGCAGGGTGTGGAGAATAGTATGTTAAAGGGTTATAAAATCAAAAGTAGCAGCCCCATCCTTACCCATGTCCATTTTACGGATGATACCATTTTATTTGGGCAAGCTAGCATGGAAGAAGCGTAAGTAATTAAAGCAATATTGGGAATGTATGGTGCAGCATCTGGTCAAAAGGTTAGCCAGCAGAAGTCAGGTATCCTGTTTAACACAAATACCCCATTCCAAGTCAGAAGGCAGATTAGTGATCTCTTATGTTACAAAGAAGATCGAACGCTAAATAAATACTTGGGCATTCCATTCATGTGGGGAAGATCCAAAGTTAATCTTTGCGAAAGTATGTGTGCCAAGGTCTTACAAAAAGCTAAAAAATGGAAGGCAAATTCCTTATCTTTTGCTGGGAAGGATATAATGGTTAAGGCTGTTTTACAAGCCATACCATCTTATATCATGTCTGTGTTTTTGCTCCCTTTAGCAGTTGTCAGGAAACTTGAACAGATGATCCGGAATTTTTAGTGGTCCCAAGATGTCACAAAGAAGAAAATAAAATTGGATAGCTTGGAAGAAATTATCAACAAGCAAATCTATGGGAGGTTTGGGTTTTCGTGAGTTAGAACTGTTCAACCAGGCTCTTCTGGCCAAACAGAGTTGGCGCATCCAAAACAATCTTTCTCTTCTAAGTTCTAGAGTATTGGCTAGCATTTACTATCCATATTGTTCCTTTTTAGAAGCCAAGAAGGGCCATCATCCATCATGGCTATGGAATAGCATACTAAACTATAGAGAATTGATCAATAGTGGAAGCCATTAGAATATATATTCGGGTCAACAAGTTCAGGTATGGGAAGATCAATGGGTGCCGAGTCTACCGGATTTTAAGATTTAAAGGGACAACAATGTGAATACTTCAATTAAACTGGTCAAGGATTTGATTTAGCCTTCTGGTTGAGCTTGGAATACCAGACTTCTTCATCAATTATTTTAGCTGATAGAAGTATAAGCTATCCAACAAATTCCTATCAAAGGAAGTGGAGGAGGGGATAAACTTATATGGCATTTCGATAAAAAATGCAACTATTCTACTAAGACAGGTTACCATTTGTTGAAACAGAATTTCCATGAATCTGGTATCACAAACAGCCACCAAAGTAGCAACATATTGAATAAAAAAGAATGGTTAGCAGTTTGGAAATTGCGAGTTCCTGAAAAAGTGAAATACTTTGTTTGGAGATGCCTACGCAATGCTATAGCCACCCAGGATCAGCTTGTTAAATGGGGTTGCCATGACAATGTAAAATGTCCAATATGCAGGGATAGGGATGAATCAATCGAACATGCTATATTCCTTAGTCCCAAGGCACTACAGGTTT
The DNA here is from genome assembly GCA_949634005.1 of Mallotus japonicus. Taxonomy (NCBI): domain Eukaryota; kingdom Viridiplantae; phylum Streptophyta; class Magnoliopsida; order Malpighiales; family Euphorbiaceae; genus Mallotus; species Mallotus japonicus. The sequence continues at coordinate 29,005 of CATIWK010065366.1, forward strand.
GGTTCGGCTCCTCTTTAAATATCAGATTCCAAGTTATTGATAACCTGAATTTCAAAACATGGTGGAAAGAGATACTAGAAGTGCTAAAAGTTGAGACATCAGATTTCAGACTTGAGCTAGATGTTATCATCTGCTGGTAGATTTGGAAACACCGAAACGATGAAATATTTAATGGTAATGTGTATAATCCGAAGCAAGTGGTTTCAAAAGCCTCTAAACAATGAAGTGAATGGTTGGAATATAATTTCCAATCCAATAATAGATAAGTTGACAGACCAGCATCGCTGGAAAAATGGACTAAACCAGATCATAGCAAGCTGAAAATCAATTGCGACGCAAGCTTTGACAGCCATAAAAAAGCCGAAAATGTAGCTTTTGTTTGCAGAAATCACAAGGGTGAGATTATAATGGCAGGAAAAAGATGGATGAAGTGTCCTTCTTTAGGGGTGGCAGAGATGGAGGCAATTCGTTTACCTTGCTACTTTGCAAGGAACCAAGAGTTACAGCATGTTACTATTGAATCAGATGTCAAAAATTGTATGGATGATCTTGTTAATTCGTTAACTTCAGGAAGTGTTAATAGTAATTGGGAATATACTGCTATTATTGAGGATATCATGGCAGATTGTTTCACAGATATACAGCGCTTTCATATCAGCTTTTGCCATATTAAAAGAAGTGCAAACAGAGTTGCTCATTGGATTACAACTAATGCTGATCTTCTCCAGCAAGGAGTAATATGTTCTTTTAATCCTCCTCAACTAGTTGAGCTCCTGCTAAAAGATATTCTAGGCATACATGTAAACTAACTCGCTTTTGTAGTGTTGAGTCGACTGCATTTTGTTTTAGCAGATGTTTGTTTCTGCTCTTTCCCTGTTTTATTTTATTTTATTTGTTCTCTTGTGCTTGCTGTGTGTAGCGATCCCTGCTGGCTTAGTCCTTAGCCCTGATTTTGTTTCCCTATGTTGCTAGTTGGTCTAGCCTTTTCTCTTCCTTCTGTTGAATGGATATTAATCCTCACAAAAAAAAATTCCATCATAGGAAAACCCTCATAAATTTTTGCTCTTTCTTTTGCCTAAAAATAAAAGGAGTCTTTAGGGTTTTCTTTTTCTCTGAGTGAATAGTGAGAACGTGAGTGAACAGTGAAAACGTAAGATGAGCTCCGGATCTTCGAACGGCTGCTCGACAGAGGAGGCCGATCTCCTTAATCGAAGTGTAAAAAAAGCCAAACGGACGAGTGATGGATCTGTTATTGTCGATGGAGGATCTTGCGCAGGATATGAGAAAGGCATGGAGACTGATGAGGTGCCGAGGGAGCTTCCCCGGATCTCCTTCCGCGAAAAGCTTATGAGTTGTCCTAACTAGGATCCTCATACTAGGGAACGTGATGATGTATCCGATGAGGATGAGATGGATGATGAAGATTCAGATGATGAAGAATGTCTCACCATTCAAATCTCTAAAGAGGAGAAATCTCGCCTGAGATGACCTTGGCATAATACGTTAATAGTCAAGTTGCTGGGAAGAACTATTGGGTACAAATACTTGGTTCAACGGCTATATATTATGTGGAGACCAAAATCTTCTATGAGCGTAGTGGCCATAGAAAACAACTTCTTTATGATTCATTTTTCCTCAATTGAGGACTATAACTTTGCGTTGTATGAAGGCCCCTGGCTAATACTGGACCATTATTTGAGTGTGCGATAATGGTGCCCAGATTTCACTCCGGAAGAAGCAAAAATTGACAGAATCCTAGCCTGGGTCCGGTTCCCCTGCCTCCCAATCGAGTATTATGATGAGGCATTTCTGATGCGGGTAGGTTCCAAGATTGGAAAACCAATTAAGGTGGACACGAACACTAGTGATGTCTCCAGGGGAAAATTTGCTAGAATTTGTGTGGAAATTGATCTTGAGAAACCTTTGTTATCTAAATTCAAGCTCCGAAAAAGAACCCAAAAAGTTGAATACGAAGGCATTCATCAAGTCTGTTTTGAGTGCGGTAAATTTGGCCACAACAAAGCTGTATGTCCCATGGTGGTGTCATCTCCAAATTTGAATGATTCTGGGGCTAAAGAGCAGGTTAATTGTCCTGAAGAGCAGAATCATAAGGAGGAGCTAAACGGGGAAACTAAAATACTGGATCGCTTTGGTCCTTGGATGCTCGCTCAAAGAAGGCCAAAATGCTTCAAGAAAAAAATACTGAGCAAGGAAAGAGATGGTTCTGATTTCGTTAAAGCAGGTGTTCACACACGCCCTGTTGTCAATGCTTACAATAAAATGGCTTTTAGCAGCAATGGAGGATCGAGATTTGTTGTTCTTGATGATGCAACTAATCTAGAGGTGTAGGCTCCTAGTATTGAGGATAACATGGTCAATCCAAATGTTGTCTGAGATGTCCAGAGTTTTAATAGAGGTGGCAGAACAGTGTCAGCAAGCGGAAGAGGTCAGGGGTGAAGACCTAATGTCCAAGTCCCAAGAGTTGCTCTGGCCGAAGTAACAAATAATATGTTAAATGTGAGTCGAAATGAGGAAGATGGGCTCGAAACCTCCTCTGCTAGGGTAAAAAAGAAAGGTCAAACCAAAGTTAACCAAGCAGCGACAGCAAAGGAGCGTACGGTAGTGTTGGGAACAAAGGGAGGGAAGGAGGTTCAGTCTTGGGTAGTTAATAATGATGACCATCATCTAGCTCTTGAGAACACTGAAATCCTCCTTTCTGAGCATGCTGGCAAGTCACAATTCATTGCGTCTCACTCAGAAGACCCCCCAAATGATTTTGAGGAGCATCTGACGGACTCAGTTGACGATATTGGGGACGAATTTCTTAAGGAAGATGAGTTTGAGGACTTTAATGGGTCTGAGATGATGATCGAGAGAGGTCACATAAACTGATTATAGTGACTTTTCTTTTTCCTCATTTTTATATTATTGTTGTTGTTGTTTCTCATTACCTTCTACTTTTTCTGATGGTCAGTATATTATGGAATTGTCAAGGTACGGCTTCTGCAGGTTTTGAAGGCATCATTAAATTCATTAAGTTTACTTACAGTCCTTCTATCCTGGGCTTGGTTGAAACTAAAATCAGTGGCGTGAATGCTGATAGGGTGTGCAACAAATTTGGATTTGATAATTGGGTCCGTGTTGAAGCTCTGGGTTTCAGCAGTGGTATCTGGCTTTTTTGGAAAAATGAGATAGTGTTGTTTGTTTTGAAAACCCATCCCCAATTTATTCATTGCAAAGTATCTTCTTCAAATAATGTTAGCTGGTTGCTCTCTGTGGTTTATGGTAGTCCAAATGCTTATTTGAGAAGAGATTTGTGGAGGAGTCTTTCTTACCAGAATCTTCAAATCGAAGGACCCTGGATGATTACAGGCGACTTTAATTCTATGTTGAATAGTAATGAAGTCAGTGATAGCGCCAATTTCTCCATGAAGCGTAGTGCTCAGTTTAATAATTGGATGTTTGAAGAAGGTATTAATGATTTGGGCTTTTCTGAATCCCAATTTACTTGGAGCCGAGGTTCTGTTGGTTCATCCTTAAGAAGTGCTAGACTTGATCGTGTGATTTATAACTCTGAATGGCGCAATCTTCACCCATATGCTTCGGTTTGTCACATCCCAAGGAGTCACTCTGATCACAACCCCATTCTTTTAAGATTGGAGGACAATATCACTCCTAAAAGCTGTAAACCTTTCCGTGTAGAGGCTGCTTGGTTCACTCATCTGGACTTCCAGAGGGCTGTCACTGATGGCTGGGATTCTTCTAAGCCTCTGACTGATGGTTTAAAGAATCTTTCTCTTTCTTTAAGCTCCTGGAATAAAGAAGTTTTTGGAAATATTTTCAGGCGAAAACGCAAAATTTGGGCTCGTTTAAATGGAGTGCAGCGTGTGTTAGCTTATAATCCTTTTTCCAGTATCAAGACCCTTGAAACCAAGCTCAGAGAAGAGTTGGGTCAGATTCTTAGACAAGAGGAGTTGTTGTGGTATCAAAAGTCCAGGGAGGATTGGATTCACTCTGGGGACAGCAATACCAAGTTTTTTCATATCTCCACCTTGGTGAGGAGAAAAAAAAAGTCAGATAAAAGGGTTAAAAAATGATGCTGGAGAGTGGGTATGGGATCAGGGACGTTTACAAAGCTTGGCTACTAATTTCTTTGTTAACTTATACACTAAAGAGACAGATGGGAATATAGTGGATCTATTTTCGGTTCTAGCAAACTTCCCTCCTCTTGAAGATAATCATCTAGAATTTCTAACCAATGAGTTCTCTTATGAAGAAATCAGAGCTGCAGTGATGGATATGGCTCCATTCAAATCCCCGGTCTTGACGGTTACCAAGCAGGGTTCTATCAGAAAATGTGGGATGTTGTTGGGAAAACTACCTGCGAATTTGTCCTCAAGTACTTTGAAAACGGCATGCTTCCTCCAAAGATGAATGAAACTTTAATTGCTCTGCTTCCAAAGACTACTAATCCGGAATCGTTAAAGCAACTTC